>JASDQU010586381.1:20353-31241 GCA_032191745.1 Picea mariana | reverse complement strand
ATAATATATTTACTTTTAATAAATTAATTAATTATACACACATATATATAACACTTAACTTTATGCTTTAAATTATTTTCCTTGAAATTGTATACATAGTGTCACCAAAGTAGCAATTTCGAACATTCAAAGTATTCCAATTTTTTTCCAGGATACAATATCCGAGGAAATCTTCCAAGTACTTCTCTTCATTTTAAGAATGGTACTCAAAGTAAACCCTAGATTTTTTAGGGCACACTTAGGTCGTCAACAATGGGGGCTCAAAGCCGATACAACAATGTGCTCATAGTGAGCTCAACATGTCACAGACGAGAATAAAACCTAGGTGTGTCAGATAACTCTCCATCCCACAACCACACGGTCTAGACCCAATTGACATTCAAAGTATTCCACTTATAAAACACTCTTCTTTAATTAAAACAATAATAACCTTATTAATGATGATGATGATGGTTAACATACTCCGAAACTAGAATTACTCTATCAAACCTTAAAACAGGTAAGAGACTACTTAAATTTCTTTAGAATAGTTTAGAATTGCACTTTTAATATCTTTCAAAATTAATAGAAATACCAATTACATGAAATTAAGTAAATATTATAATAATAGTGATGATATATTTTATAAGAGAAGTCAAACTAAATGTTTGTACGGAGGAGGAAATATGAATCTAATCTAATCTTGATAATGTCAGAAATAATAATAAAAATATTAATAAAAAATAAAAAAATATTTTAAAATAGTTAGATATGAAATAGGTAGATGGGTAACTTGAAGGGTTGGGTTAATTAGTGAAATTGTTCACTTAAAAGTATGTTGTTGATGGAAAGACATAGATGATTTGTTCAAATCCGATTGAGTTTCTCATGATTACTTTCCATTATTGTGGTTGATAGATGGACATTTTGAGGAAGAAAAGGGAATCTCGTGAAGTTTTCCTTAGAAAAAAAGATATAGAAAGATGTGAATACTTTAAAGAGTAATGGGAAAGGTTATTAGAAATTGAGTAACATTTTCTCTAAAATTATACACCATACATGCAGGTTAGGGAGATATCAAATTTACATATCAAAGTCTTGGAATCAACTATCCAAAAGAATTCAATGGTTGAGAGTAAAATCAATGGGATAACTAGCGAGGGATCCCTTGATGTAAAGTGAATGGGATTGAATTTAATTAAACAATTCAAATACTTTATTTAAGCCATGTTATTACACTACTAACTCTAGTTATCCAAACTTCTTACTTTATTTTTTTGAAAAATGCATACAAATTTAAAATAAATTTAGTTGTTCTTCATAGTTATTCATTTGATCTTAGAGATATTGTAATAAAATAAATATATCTATATACATATCTTATTGGGGCTAGTAGCTGGTCTCATGTATGGGACTAAACCTAGATGCTACTAGAAAGCATATGACCCTACTAGAGGTAGCATCGTTAATGCTCATAAGGGGAACTGATTTTTTTGCAAATACTATACATGTCGAAATTGTTTTTTTTGGTTTTGGAGTCAGACCTAAAATTGTTTTTGATTGACTAAGAGTTTGTCTTCCTTCGAATTAAGGAAACAAGTTAATGACCCAAGATCCATATGTGTCTAACGGGAGTGGAAGTCCACCTCCTTATGAACCATTGATAGATTATTTTAGGTGGTGTGGTTTTCCTTGAATACCAATGACAAGTCAATATACATTCACCAATAACAACTAATAATAACTATCCTTATTACCAATTAACAATTAAATTATAAGTTTTATCACCTTAAAAAAAATAATTTAAAAAAATAATATGTATTTTAAAAAGATATATTGAAACATAAACATTGAAATACAAATTTTGATAATTAAAAATAAATAAATAAATAACATGTCTTCTCATAAAAGGATACATTGGAATACAAATTTTAATAAAAGGATACATTGGAATACAAATTTTGATTGGTAAAAGTTTACATCCAATATGTTGGCAACCCAACCGCAATTAATGATAGGTTTATGGATTGGTTAATATAGGCGCAACCCAACCACAATTAATGGGTAGGTTTATAGCTGCGACCAAACTATAGTCAATAGTTATGTTCAACAACCTTAAAAAGTGAAGTAGTTGGTGTGGGTGGGTATATGACTCACATGCATGGGCAAATTGCATACAAATGTTTGTTGGGAGGTACAATTGGTTTGATTTTAGGATTTTGTTTTCTTCATTTTAGGATTTTGTCTTAAATGAAGAAGACCATTTAAATAGGGAGGATTCACGAAAAATATTGTAATAGGTAAAGAACTAATTTTAAGGAATGAATACATTTATATTGGGGCCATATCACATCTCTTGAGGGAGAAAGGGCACTTTTGTGAATGACATTATATCCCAGTGGGCTTAAGGATATTTTAGGGTCTAAGCTTCCTACATCCATACAAACTTACAAACTATGTTATGCATTCATGTCAAATGACCTCACATCCCTTTAAAATCATTATGGAAAACTTAAGGAATGTTGTTGTTTGGGATTTTTTACACCTTGTTCCAAACAAATGTCTATATTAACGTGATTCTTGCATGTTTTAATGATTAAAAGCATATATTAACGTGATTCTTATATGCTTTAATGATTTAAAGCATGGAGAGAAAAGAGAAAACTTAGGTTGGTGTATGTTTCAATTGGAAAAATTGCTTATGCATAGAGAGAAAACTTAGGTTGGTGTATGTTTCAATTGAAAAAATTGCTTATGAGCTTTACTTAGATGATGTTATGAGAGGCACAGACTAGAGTTTGATTGATCATTTTAGGATGGGAGATAGTACAATTTGCCTTTCAAAGAAAATTTCACATTATATTGATAATAATATAATCCGTTTACAATTCAGTCCAAGACTAGCATAGACCTCTGATTTTTAAAATTCAAAAATCAAAAGATGAGGATAGACTTATATGTCTCCATAAGTCTTATCCAGTCATACTTTTTTGACAAATAAAAATACAATACTTGAAGTATTCTTTGCCAAAAAGCTCTCATACTAAGCGAATAAAACCAACAGTAGGCCCAAAAAGAATGAGCACTAAGAAAGACTCAAGAAAGTCAATACAAATTTAAATGAAGAGTAGGGCCCTCATGGCCATCTAACCATTGACTGTAAGCAATATGCCCCTGGTGTAAGTAAAGAGCCTTCTTTGAAAGGAAATCAACTTCCTTGTCTCCTTCTCTGTAAATGTGTGCAAAAGAAACTGATCTGAAAAGAGGGATGAGATCAATGATTCTATCCTTCCAGCCATCGATATTAGCCACTATAATTGTTCCTTTTCCATTAAGCCAATCAATGACGCTCTTGGAATCCCCCAAAACATGTAAATCATAAATAGAAAGTCTTGTGGCAAGAATTAAAGTAGCCCAAGCTCCCATGAGCTCTGCCCTAGTATTTGTTCCCCTACCACAGTTTAATGTCCACCTGAACTCTGAATGATCAACAACCTTTAAGACTCCTCCTGCACCACAAAGATTGCCATTCTATTGAGCAGCCCCATCAAACCAAGCATGGGCTTTTTCTACCGGAAGGAATGTCGAAAAAAGCCTGGGAGTAGGATCACTTTGCTTTTTACACATCTTACCCACAACTCCTAAAGAAAGATATACTATTCTCTGCACAGAAGGGGTTCTGTCCTCAAAAATTGATTTATTTCTGTCCAACCATATATTCCAGCATATATATGCAGGAAGAGCATATAAATTAAAATTATGAGATGCCCAATTTTGAAAGAAATCATTCATCGTAATACCATTCCACCCATAAGTAAGATTTAACACCTTTTTCACTTCCTCCCAAACTGAAACAGTGAAAGAAAAAATAACAAAAAGGTGTTTTCTTGATTCTCCCTTGACTCTACATAAATAACATAAACCAGGCCCATTCCAACCTCTCTTTTGCAAAATTTTCCAAGTTAGAATTTTGTTTTCCACTAAGAGCCAACTAAACAACTTTAGCTTCAAAGAGCAGTCCCATTTCCATAATTTCCTCCTCCAACCCCCTTGTCTTGTATCTCCATAATTTGTTTGATAATGATTCATAGACATTATTAGTTGAAATTTGACCAGACATGTCACCTCCTAACCAGATTAGCTCATCCAACATGTCTACTAAAACAATACCCGAATCAATCAAATTCCTTATGTAGATATCCCATTCCACTGCCAGATCCTCCTCCAAACCCAACTCAATACTATTGTACCAACTTTGTCCCAACGTGCCTCTTATTGTGGTCCAACTCGTCTGATATAAGAGGTGTATGTTCCTTCTGTTGAGACAATTTACCAACTCCAAAGATAAAAAGGAATCCTGACCCATTCCAAGAATAACGTCTCTCCCAACTGAAATAGAATCCCCTGATCCCGGCTTCCAAGCCATCCATTAAAGGATGATTGGTAAAGTGTTTTAGATGTTTTTCCAAGACGAAGAACCAAAGGATGAAAAGGCTTTCGTCGATCCTAGCCAAGAAACCATAGAAACATGTGGATTTTTTTTTCCTTAATTACCCGATGCCAAATGCTCGACTTCATCAAAGCTCGCCATACATTATTCATTGCCAGAGCTCTGTAGAAAACTAAAATGTTCCGAAGACCCCAGCCTCCATAATGTTTTGGTTTAATGATTGATAGCCAACTACATAAATGATAACAATGCCTGTTTTTGTTTCCAGACCAAAGGAATGCAATACTTAGCCTACGGATCTTGTGGAGAACCGAAATTGAAATATGTGCAAGAGTCATCCAGTAAACTGGAAGACTCTAAAGAACCGCTTTAATTAACACAAAGCGCCTGCTGAGAGAGAGCCATTTATTACACCAATGATTAATCCTGGTCTCAAACTTATCAATTAGCCATTGCCAATCCTTCATCTTATAGCTACCAGGTTTCAGCAGATAGCCCAAGTATTAAAAACCCATAGAAAGCTCTTTACAGGGGAACATGAGTAAGTCTTTTAAACATTGGAGGTTTTCCGAAGGAACTCCCGAATGCAAGAAAATAGAATTTTGGACATTTATAACCAAACCCGAAGCCCGACAGAACACATGAAGAATCTCTTGGATTTTTACCCATTTAGCCGGAGAAGCTCTAGACATAATAAGAACGTCATCAACACATAAAAGGTGAAGAATCTTTATTAGTCTAGACACCTTAATCCCCGTAATCATACCATCAACTTGAGCTTTCTTTAAGGAGAGACTAAGACCTTCCATATCAAGAATGAAGAGTAAGGGTGAGAGTGGGCAACCCTGCCTTCGACCTCTGCAGTTCTTGAAGAACTTGGAGGCCTCTCCATTAATCAAAATAACAAAGGAAGTGGAGATGACGCAAGCCATTATCCAATTAGTTGTTGAAATCCCAAAGCCAATTTGAAGTAAAATTAATCTCAGGAAATCCCAATTGGTACAATCATAGGCCTTCTTTAAATCAAGTTTCAGGATTATAGCTTGAATTTTTTTAGATTTAATGCTGTGAAGACATTCCCGAGCAATACCGATTGCATCAAGTATTTGCCTTCCTTTAAGAAATCCCAACTGCTCTTCTGAAAGTGACCGAGACAATAAAGGCCTGATTCTCTTAGCAATAAATTTAACAATGATTTTGTAACATAGGTTACAAAGAGAGATAGGCCGAAAATCACTAAAGGATGAAGGTTTATTAAACTTGGGAATCAGGGCCAGAAAATTTGAATTGATCGAACTGATAACCTCTTCTCTGACTCTTGATTCCTCTACCATATTTACCAAATCCTGCCCAGCCAACTCAAAAAAGTTGTAGAAAAATTAAACTGTCCATCCGTGAGGACTGAGGCTTTTTTCTCTGGCAAAGCCCTTTAGAATCTCAAAAATTTCATCCTTCGACACTGCCTTTTCTAAAGAAAGGACATCAACCTTATTCACAAAATTTGGCAATAACCTGACAGAGCCGATCTGATCTTCAAGAATATTCTGGTCTATATCATTAAAGAAGGACTCGAAGTATTTGATTGATTCTTCCTTAATGGCTTGTTGTCCCGTATGAGTGCCCCCTAAGTCATATTTTATCTCCCAGATGTATTTTTGTTCCTTCTATAACTTGCGAAACGATGAAAGAACTTGGTATTTTTATCTCCACTCTTAATCCATATCGCCCTACTCTTTTGTCGCCACCTTTCTTCCTCCGCCAATAATAACCTCTTCCTCTCTAATTCAAGATTGGACAAAGTAAGTGCAGAGGCCTCCGATCATTTTCCCTGAGTCAATTGGTTATAACTGTATTCAAGAGCCTCTTTAATCATAGCCAAATCTTACTGTTCCCTCTGATGCTTCTCCTTGGCCCAAAATTTTACTCGGGATTTTAAAAGAGACAGTTTTCCAACCAATCTCCTTTGTGCTCCTAAAATAAGAAGATGGCGCGGATCATTCCAAACATCTCGAACAATCCTAGCAAAGGATTCATCTCTCACCCAGTCAGGATTTAATTTAAAAGGATAGGGAACACCCTTAGGATACCAACACCAAACTCTAGGAAAACTGGCGCATGATCAGACATAAAAGGAAACTCAACCTAGGTCCCATACCTCTTAGTAGAAGCTATGAGTTCCTCTACAACGTAAATCCGGTCAAGACGTTTTGCTATGCTGTCATCACCGGACCTACCATTCCACCACGTAGGCACAATCTCCGTCGGGTCTAAATCCACTAAGTTGTTCTTTAGAAAAAGAGATTTAAAATACCCCGCCAATGAGTCAACTTGGGCTAAGTGTCCCCATACTTCCTCAGGAGTGGTAGTCAAATTCATATCTCCAGCCATAATNCAAAAGAGACGATCCTGAAAAATAAATCCCACCAATGCTTAGAAAAGGTACAAGATCAAAATAATTTGGATCCCAAGATACTAGAAGACCACCCGAAGTCCCCACAACACTAACAACATAAGCCATCCAGTCAGGTCTGATCTTGTTCATAAAACAACTTGATTTTTCTGTAGCCACCAAAGTTTCTTGAAGGAAGATAAGATTATGAGAAGTTTTATACATGAGTATATGAAGGGAGGCTAGTTTCAGAGGTCCTCCTATCCCTCTAATATTTAGGGAGAGGAGGATCATGATTTATCCCTTGCCAGGGCTTTCATGCCTCTAAGCGCCCCTTGATTAGAGAAAGTAACAGGTAAAAAGTTTGTAGAAGAACTTCTAGCCCCTGCCTTGCGGCGGGCACTTCTAGTTTTAATAGGCGAGACTTCGAAACCCAAACCCCTTGACCACGTAGGGTCAACAAAATTGTTTGCTCCATTCCCTTGGAGACCCTCGGGAAACTCTTATCCTACCTGACTATCCACTGGAACATTGCCCAAGAAAGTCGGTAAAGGAATAGGATTAGAAGCCTTAACAAGTGGAGGATCTAAATCATAAATCATTCTATCCAAAACAAAATCACTAACAACTGATTCGCTGTAACCCAGAACAATAAAAGAATCATCCCCAGTACTTGGCTAACTATTTAAACAGGAAGTGTCCCCACCGATAGGTGGAACCTCGGCTGGACTCAAAAATTCATCCCCATCCAACACAGTAACTTATGGTTCTGTAGTAAAAGTATTTTCAAAGGCAGGGTCCTTCCCAAGGGATTGTTCAGGAAAGAGGATGGTATTTAAATGATCACGCTCCCAAGATGATAAAGAGAAATATAGTTTAGGGAAAAAGTGCTTCAACTTACCTACGAAAGAAGTGTCCTGTGCAGAAGGAATGTCCTTTGAGCTGAGCCCCGAGTAATCTAGAGTATCTGAATCTTCCTCCATCGATGTAACATCATCTGCCAAAGAGCCATAAACATTGGTACAATCCTTCATTAGGTGACTGATCCGTCTGCAGATAGTACAGTGGAATGGTATCCCCAGATAGTCGAATCGATGCACAAATAAAAGGCCCCACCACTCAATCTCTAGAATTTCCATAAGCCCCACATGAATATCCACTTCAACAAGGATTTTCGCCATCCTTTTATCAGACGACTTCAAAACAACTTCATCTACACTTAAAAAACGACCAATGGAATTCCCGACCACCTCCAATGCTATGAAGTTCCACAACTGTAAAGGAATACTCAGGAGGAGCACCCACAAATGTCTAAAACTGAAATATTCGGTCGTTGGATTGAAACTGAGCTGCCACCTTTTAATCATCAAGCTCTCGCCGTCATAACTCCAATACTTATCCAGAACTACAGCAGAATCCTCCGACTTCTTAAAAAAAAACCCCATCCACCCTCTCGACAAGGAGAGCACCTCAGGTATGTAACCTAGTAAAGGTTCCCAAAAACGATGCACCCACTCTTCAATTGGTGTCGAACAACGAGAACGGTAAGCCAGTCTCCTAACTAAAGCGCAAAGCACCATGTTGCAAGACTTCTCCAACCCAATGTCCATACCCATGACCAACCTTCTCCTCTATTTCTTAGGTTTCCAAACCTTAATAGAGTGCTTGGCTCTAAAAGTTTGTTCTAAATGAGGGATTCTATCATACTACAAACCATTTAACTGCTGTGCTACCCTCGAACTGACCTTTGCCACCCCTCCAGGTCCTTGATACCTCTTACTAGACAGATCAACCACTGAGCTACCTCCTACTAACCCATCAACAACTTTCGAAGAATAGGGATCCAAAATGATATTTGTGTTTTGCAAAGTGCAAGCCTCCGTAGGTAGCACACCCAAATTAATATTCGCGTTAACGCTGCTACCAAAACGACGTAAGGTAACAATAATCCCGCTGATCGCATCCACTGAGGCGTAGAAGCATGTCCTCTCCCAGTGCTCCTCGTCAGTCGCACTAAGCAAAGTGTCGACTTCACTTTCCATTAAGAACATCACTTGAAAGTACCAGGAGGCTCCAACACAGAAAATCGTCAAGTCTGACTTCAGTAATGTCTCATCACAATTATTATAACCCCAGGAAGTGAGTAAGTATTTTATAAGACAAGACTTTGCAAACATAATCATAGTCAGAGATCCACCTGGAAAGATCTTAAAACTAAAACCTTTAGTTTGCAGCTTAACGAGACTAGAGTGAAAAAGAGTCTATACCTGAACTAAAACTCTAAGGCCCGCCTCCCATCACCCTTGACGACAACTTAAGAAGACTTACTATCTAGTCTTCCTCCTCTCCAAGGCACTAAAAATAGCCAACACTCCCCCCTAAAAAATAAAAACCATGCTAGTCTCTAACTCCAGGATGCAAGAAACAAACTAAAGGTATTCTAGTGTCCCTTACCCGCACCAAAGCAACCTCCATGAAACCTGCAACAACGAAACCAATTTTCAAATTTGAAATTGCCAATCGCCATTATTTCCCATTCGTTCACCCCTCATCAATGCAATGCAAACTCATTTTTCTAGTACAATTTTCTTATCTCATGGATCCTTCATAATGACATCTACTAAATATACCAACTTTCATTATTAAAAAATGGTTATCTGTGAAGTTTTTTTAATATACAACAATACCAACTTTCATTATTATTAGAAAAACTGTTATTTGTAAAGTTTTTTTGAAGACCTTTATAGTGGTATATATATAGATGGATTTTCAAAGTTTCATTTTTGTTTAGTTGCACATGTGCTCTTCACACATTGCTAAATAGATGTTCCAAGAATACATTGCATCATATATTTAAAAACTTATCAATATATAATATGTTATAACATATTACATTGTAATATGTAATAACATATTACATTGTTATGGTGCACCTCCAAAATGTAGGTGCATTGGTTGATTGATGACACATGGGTGTTTCAAAAGAGGAGGTGCATTATGACTAAAGTAAAATTAAAAAAAAACTCAATTTCATTCCTACTCCTTTAATGTTCCATTCACTCAAAAGTAGTGATGCTCCATTAGAGCCCTAATTTGCTTCTTTACTACTCCTCCTTTTCCTTTTCCTTATCTTCCTTTTTATTTAATTACAACAAAGACACGTTTTTGAGTTTCTTCCAAACCCCTAAATTCTTAAATCTTAATTTTTAAGATGCAATTTCATGGAACCTTGAGAATTAACACTAAACCATGTTATATATATATGTCAGTGGTAAATTTCTTAATTTTTTTTGTTTTTAAATTTTATGCAGTGTACCTATTCTATGTTAGGTGTGTCAATGCAAAGTGGTGTATATGTTCATACACTACATTGTTTTACACTAGTGAATATAAAGAACTCCATCACATTGCAAAAATTATAATCAAATAAATAAATAAATAAAAACATAATTGGTTTGCCATGGTTCACATGTTATAATTACGTGCACCTCACAATGCACCAATACTTGATAGGTGCATTGTGTTTACAAGCTAAACTGGATTTATTTTTGGGAAACAGATACATTTTCTCCCTTTTCAATCCATCAACATATAAAGATCAATATCATATATATCAATCAATCATATGTCATCTTATTGATCAATACATGTAAGGCATATGATCACAATAGGTGAAACAACATTAGTTTAATATCGATCCATGCATCATATAATTCCTTCTATGTCATCAACACATGTTCTGAAGAGAAACACCAACATCATTGAAATAAAAAGATAGTGTGCCAACGAATGATTACTCCACTTATTATCAGAGATTGATTTTAACATCATAGATATATGACCGACATACTACCATGTTTGTTTGATATATATGGAGAGACGACTATGGAAATTATATCGATAGAGGTTGTTAAACATCAACCAAAATTATATATAGTATGTCGATTGATATTTTATACTATGTTCATTGATGTTAGGAACAATATATTTTATACTATGTTCATTTATGTTAGGAACAATATCAATTAATATTATGTTATATTGATCGATATTGTATATTGATTAAAAAT
>JASDQU010586380.1:0-39804 GCA_032191745.1 Picea mariana | reverse complement strand
GAAGTTGTGAAATAATCTAAGCCGTCCATTGGAGGAGGACAGGTGGCAGAGATCAGAGGATCTAATGAACTCGGAGGTTCGTCAGGTGAGAACCCAAAATTTGGGTGCTCCAAGTCGCGAGAATCGAAGTCGCGAAGTAATCTAAGCTGTCCATCGGAGGAGGACAGGTGGCAGAGATCAGAGGATCTCGTGAACTCGGAGGTTCATCGGGTGAGAGCCCAAAATTTGGGTGCTCGAAGTTGCGAGAAGCGAAGCTGTGAAGTGTCGAGGTTGCACCTAAGAGACACGTGGCAGAACCACATGGTGGGCTTGGGAAATAATCAGCTAGACACATGTCACGCTTTTGGAGGAGTCAACACCCCGTTGACCTCTTGCATCTTGGGAACTCGGGAGATAAGGGAATGAAAAATCGAGCCTTCAACTCGCGAAGTCACGAGTAGCTAGAACGAGAAAAGAAAAGTCAAATATCGCCTCTCGAGGGTTCGGGAAAGAAGGGGCCAAAGGTTGAACCTTTGAACTCGCGAAGGTGTGAGAGGAAAAAGGCACTAGTTCTTAGCCTAGCCAGTGGTCATACGGGGGAGCCGCTGACAGAGAAGGAGCCATAATCATTTCGCGATCTCGGGTATCGCGGATTTGGAGGAGGAAGAGTCAGAGTCTCAACTTGCGAACTCGTGAGATTGCGAGTTGCCGAGAAGGACCTGTATATCGATAATTTTGCAGATTCATGTGGGAATCAAAAGAGTCGATCTGGCTCAAGGGCATATAGAATGATCCTGTGAGTGGATCTCAGCCCGAGGGCCGACAGGTCTACACCAGTTTGGTATCAGAGCACAGAAAGGTTTCTTTGCTTTTTGTAGCAAGGAAAAGGAAGATTCACCATGCCGCCGAGAAGAAGAGACAGAAAAACACTTGATCCACCAGAGGAAAGGGAAATACCAAGAAGAAGAGGTAGGTAGATGCCTGATCTAGCCATGGCAAGAGAGATGCGTGATTTACGCGCTAGACTTGAGGACATGGAGACAGCACAGAGGCGCACAGTCAGTGCTAGGGATCTTAGTGATTCCGAAAGTGAAAATGAAGCCGAACATGAAAGGGAAGAAGTTGTAGCCGAAGATGTAGCAAATGAATGCCTACTCAGGGTTGTTGCAAGGATGGGTGCAAGGGAAAAAATGGACATCCCAGTATATGAGGGAAACCTAGATGCTGAAGAGCTTCTAGACTGGATTAGATCTCTGGACACTTATTTTGACTATGAAGATGTCGAGGAAGACAAGAAGGTCAAACATGCTGTCACAAGATTGAAAGGACATGCAACATTGTGGTGGGATGAACTACAAGCTGACAAATGTTGCAAGGGAAAGCAAAAAATCAAGAGTTGGGATAGGATGATCGCAAAGATGAAAGAAAAATTCATTCCTAGGGATTTCCAGATTACTCTGTTTCAGAGAATGCAAAATTTGAGACAGAAGTTGATGACAGTGAAGGAATACACTGAAGAATTCTATAGGCTGATCATCAGGGCAGGTCATCAGAAAAGCGATGATGAAAAGGTTGCCAGGTACATGAATGGCCTGAGATACGACATTCAGGATGAGATGATCATGATGACCATCCAAACGGTGGAAGATGCTTATCAGATGGCTCTAAAAGCTAAAGAGAAGTTGAGCTAAAAACAAGGTCAGAGAGGCCGAGGTAGAAGTCAATCCAGAGGCAAATCAACTGCCCAGGATAGAAATCAGAAACCCAAGGAAGTCTGGAAGAAACTTCAGACTCAGACCGAGAGAGGTGGAATTTCATAGAGAGGGCATCATACTAAACAAAAAGGTCAGTATGCTGATGAATTGTTTTTTCCTTGTACCAGAGGTAGAGGAAGAGGAAGAGGCGGAGTAGTGAAATGCTTCACATGTGGAAAGAATGGACACAAGTCTTATGATTGTCCAAACAAAAAGAAAGAAGGTGGTGAAACTCACATTGCCGAAGCACAGAGGCAGAATGTTGAGGCAGAAGATGTTGAAGGTGGAAGATCGCTGATGAGGCGAAAGGTTCTCTTAACGCCAGAGAAGGAGGTGGAGAATCCAGTGCAAAGGAACAGTCTTTTTCGGACTTCTGGCAAAACCAAGGACAGGGTATGCAAGGTCATTGTGGATAGTGGTAGCACCAATAATCTCATTTCTATAAAGATGGTAGATAAGCTGGAGTTGGAGACAGTTGAACATTCAAGTCCATATAGAGTTTCGTGGTTGCAAAAAGGACATCAGGTAAATGTCACTAAGCAATGTTTAGTTGAATTTAAAATAGGAGGGTATAAAGATGAAATACTCTGTGATGTTATTCCTATGGATGTTTGTCATCTATTGTTGGTTAGACCATGGCAATATGACAGAAATGTGATTCATGATGGGAGAAAGAACACATACACCCTAGAGAAGAATGGGAGAACTCACATGTTGTTGCCAATCAAGGATAAGGAGGTGAAACCTGAAGTAAGCAATACTGTACTTCTCATGAGTGGGAAGGAACTTCTTACAGAGGTTAAGAAGAAGGAGGAACCACAATTCATTGTGATCAGGAAGCCAAAGATTGTTTTAACCAATACAAGGGTAGATGATTTACCAGAAGAGGTTCAGAAACTATTGGAAGAGTTTGCTGACATAGTAGTGGACGAACTACCTCGTTCATTGCCACCGATCAGAAGTGTGAGTCATCATATTGATCTCATACCTGGAGCTAGTTTACCAAACAAAGTAGCATACAGATTGACGCCATAGGAGAATGAAGAGGTCAAAAGACAGGTCTAGGATTTAATGGACAAGGGGTTGGTTAGAGAAAGCTTGAGTCCATGTGATGTTCCGACAGTGCTCAGTCCGAAGAAAGACAGAGGCTGGAGGATGTGTAATGAATCAAGGGAAATCAACAAGATAACCATCAGGTATAGATTCTCGTTGCCAAGAATGGATGATCTGATGGATTGCTTAAGTGGAGCAAATTTTTTTTCGAAGATTGATTTGAAAAGTGGATATCACCAGATTCGTATGAAAGAAGGTGATGAATGGAAGACAACTTTCAAGACTAACAAAGGGTTGTATGAATGGCTTGTTATGCCATTTGGCTTAAATAACGTGCCAAGTACCTTCATGAGGTTAATGAACGAAGTCCTGAAGGATTTCATTGGAAAATTTGTCATTGTGTATCTTGATGACATACTGATTTTCAGTAAAACAGAGGCAGAGCATCTGAAACATTTAGCTACAGTGATGAAGAGATTACAGCAAGAGAAGCTGCTGATAAACATGAAGAAATCCTCATTCATGAAGACAGAGCTCATTTATTTGGGTTTTGTTATTTTTGTAGATAAATTGAGGATGGATCTAGATAAAGTGGAGGTGATCAAGAATTGGCCATCACCGAAGAGTATATTTGAGGTGAGAAGTTTTCACGGATTGGCTAGTTTCTACCGAAATTTCATCGGGAATTTTAGTGGAATTAGTGCATTGATGATGGACACAGTGAAGAAGAGACACAAGTATTTTCACTGGATAGAAGAGGCCGAGAAAAGCTTCAATTTGCTGAAAGGGAAAATCACGGAACAACCAATTTTGGTGTTGCCTAATTTTACAAAGACATTTGAAGTAAAATGTGATGCAAGTGGATTTGCAATAGGGGTAGTCTTGAGCCAAGAAGACAGGCCGATAGCATACTTCAATGAGAATCTAAATGAAGTGAAAGTGAAGTACTCCACATATAACAAGGAGTTTTATGCTATTATTCAGGCATTGAAGAAGTGGAGACACTATTTGATTCCGAAGGAGTTTGTCTTCTACAGTGACAATCATGCTTTGCAATTTGTGACTCAACAGGAGAAGTTGAATCAAAGACATGTTAAATGGGTTGAATACATGCAGAACTTTACTTTTGTAACTAAGCATATATTTGGAACTGCTAACAAGGTTGTTGATGCTTTGAGCAGGAAATGTTTGTTGTTGCAGGAGTTCAGAGTCAAAACACTGGGTTTTGATGATCTTAGGGACATGTACAAAGATGATCCAGATTTTAAAGAGGCATATGAAGCAGCTGAGAATCCTATTCTTAGGGACAAAATCCAATGGACAGAATACATGACCCAAGAAGGATTACTATTTAAGGGTAATCAACATTGTATTCCAAAATGCTCCATGAGGGAGAATTTGTTGAGGGAGAAACATAGTGGAGGATTGGCCGGACATTTTGGTGATGACAAGATGCTCTCAAAGTTGAATGAGTCATATTTTTGGCCAGGGATGCGATCATACATCAAAATATTCAAGGACAGATGCAGAATTTGTCAGCATTCAAAGGGAAAGAGACAGAATGCGGGTTTATACCAACCATTATCCATACCTGACAGGCCATGGGGTGTAGTCAGCATGGACTTCATATTGGGACTGCCGAGAACAAAAAGAGGGTTTGACTTGATCTTTGTAGTGGTAGATAGATTTTCTAAAATGGCACACTTCATACCATGTCAGAAAACCAGTAACACAACTCACATTGCGAATCTGTTTTTCAAAAAGGTCATTCGACTTCACGGCTTACCAAGGAGCATAGTTTCGGATCGAGACACCAAGTTCGTGGGACACTTCTAGAGAACCTTATGGAAAAAGCTTGGAACAAACTTGTCGTTTAGTTCAGCTTATCATCCTCAGAAGATGGAAAAACCGAAGTTGTGAACATAATTTAGGGAGACTTGCTGAGGAGCTTGGTGACAGAACACCACAGTCAGTGGGATAATATTCTGCCACAGGCAGAATTTGCTTATAATGATTCAATCAACAGAAGTAAAGGGCAGAGTCCATTTCAAATTGTTTATGGGATGCATCCAAGAGGAGTTTCAGAATTGAGAGATTCAGAACATAATGCAACTAGAAGTGCTAGTGCGGAGGATTTCGCAGAAGCAGTGAAGGAACTTCATAGCCAGGTGAAGGAGCATTTACATAACGCGAGCCAAGAGTATAAGCGCAAAGTAGATCAACACAGGAGACAACTTCAATTTGAGATTGGTGATTTGATTATGGCACATCTAAGAAAGGAAAGGTTCCCGAAGGGGACATATAACAAACTGAAGATGAAGAAGATCAGACCATGTAAGGTCTTGAAGATATTTGGGGCAAATGCTTATGAGATTGAATTACCCGATGAGATCAAAATTTCTCCGATATTCAATGTATTATATTTACACCCATACAAATTTGAGGAAGTAGGAACAAGTGATGAAAAACTAGAGGTCCAGTGGACAAAACAGATGCCTATTGTAGAGAAGCCACGGATGGAAACCATACTGGACAAAAGAGTTAGAAAGAAGAGAAGGAGAAAGGAATACTTTGAACACTTGGTCAAGTGGAAGGGACTTCCAGTTGAATATGCCAGCTGGCAGAACGAAGCAATGATTCAAAAGCATGGACAGACCATGCGATAGATCATGGATAGGAGCCCATGAAAATTTTCAAGCGAGGGAGTATGATGCAGGAGCATCACCAGCATCAAGCGAGCATGGGGGAAAACACCAATGCATTTTGGCACATGATAAAAAATGTTTGAAATGTTTTAACGTTGGATGCGCCAAACTTAAATGAGATAATTAAGAAAGGGCGTACTGGTAGATTGTAATCAGACCTTGAGCATCCCGCTCTTTTCTGAAGGACTAAGAAGGCATTTATATTAGTTAATGTTAGTAGGTAGCTTTGAATTCTCAGATTAGACAGTTTTAGGAGCCGGAGAGAAAAAAGATATAGACAACCTCACTTGTATCATTGTAACATTAGCAAGAGCAGCATAAGAAATCAAGAGAGCGGAGAGCTGTAGTTCAAAAAACCCATGTACAGAGATTTGAATTAATAGAAAGAGCTTCGATTCAAATTCATGGTGTCGTATTTGTTCTCTGTGTATGCATTGTGAATGTTATGCTCATGGATGTTTATTCCCTGTTATACATTTTCTTTGATGTGTGAATGTATGATTTCATGTTAATGTCTGAAATTTGAAGAGAGGGAGAATAGAGAATGAGTTTCAATTGTTTCTTTGCCTGAGCAAGAGTTTTCCTGCAAGGAGTGTAGTGAAATTGTCCACAAGGTGTGCATTGACGGGGGTCATAGTTGATCTCTGCAAGATCAAGAGAGATAACATGGTTCTCATTCTCATAGAAGTGTAAGTTAAGCCTAGGATATATGCAAGGAGTGCGCAGGCCGAGTGAAATCTCAGTGTTTGCAAACCGAGCGAAGGAGTGGAAACACTGCTATCGCAGAGAGTGCACAGAGTCGGAGAATTCAATACTTGGAAGTATTGGAAAGTTGCCACAGGGAGTGTGTGCAGGAGCCTTCTTGAAGACTCGAGTTGGGGAGAAATATTAGGAGGTTTAGTACCTTGAAGTTTTCATAGAGAAGGCATAGCGATATCGTTTCGCGGTTGGACAAGTTTTGTGAAAGATCATTTCATTCATTTCGCAGAAATCACCAAGGAGGAATTTGACGGGCAGAGTTCTCCATGGAGAATTCACGAGGTCCTGGAAGCCGTCAGATCTCACAAAGGAGAAAGGAGGTTATGGTGTGTGTTTTCTAAGTGAAAATCTTGGGAGTATAGAGCCATAGGATTTGGGCCAACAGGGCCGTCAGATCACTCACATAAATCGCATATCGGGGTTTCAGGATGTGAAGGGTTGAAACCTTTGTAACAAGACTCGCGAAATTGCGAAAGGCGAAGTCCCGAGGTGGCGAAGAAATCTTATCCATTCGTTGGAAGATGGACACATGTCGTGAGATCACCCGTATCAGGTACTCGGACATTAGAGGTCAGGAAGGGTGGTAATTCAACTTCGTGAGAAGCGAAGTCATGAAATAATCTAAGTTGTCCATTGGAGGAGGACAGGTGGCAGAGATTAGAGGATCTCGTGAACTCGGAGGTTCATTGGGTGAGAACCCAGAATTTGGGTACTCCAAGTCGCGAGAAGCGAAGTCGCAAAGTAATCTAAGTCATCCATCGGAAGAGGACAGGTGCCAGAGATCAGAGGAGCTCACGAACTCGAAGGTTCACCGAGTGAGAGCCTGAAATTTGGGTGCTCAAAGTTGCGAGAAGCGAAGCTGCGAAGAGCTGAGGTTGCACCTAAGAGACATGTGGCNCAGTAATCTAAGTCATCCATCGGAAGAGGACAGGTGCCAGAGATCAGAGGAGCTCACGAACTCGAAGGTTCACCGAGTGAGAGCCTGAAATTTGGGTGCTCAAAGTTGCGAGAAGCGAAGCTGCGAAGAGCTGAGGTTGCACCTAAGAGACATGTGGCAGAACCACATGGTGGGCTTGGGAAATAATCAGTTGGACGCACGTCATGCTTTTGGAGGAGTCAACACCCCATTGACCTCTCACGTCTCAGGAACTCGGGAGATAAGGGAACAAAAGCTCGAGCCTTCGACTTGCGAAGTCGTGAGTAGTGAGAATGAGAGGAGAAAAGTCAATCTCACCTCTCGGGGGTTCAAGAAAGAAGGGGCCAAAGGTTGGACCTTTGAACTCGCGAAGGCGTGAGAGGCAAAAGGTGCTAGTTCTTAGCCTAGCTGGTGGTCGTGCGGGGGAGGCGCTGACAGAGAAGGAGCCATAATCATTTCACGATCTCGGGTATCACGGATTTGGAGGAGGAAGAGTTGGAGTCTCAACTCGCAAACTCACAAGATTGCGAGTTGCCGAGAAGGACCTGTAGATCGATAATTTTGCAGATTCCAGTGGGAATCAAAAGAGTCGATCTGGCTCAAGGGTGTATAGAATGATCCTATGAGCGGATCTTGGCCTGAGGGCCGACAGGTCTTCACCATAGCTTCTAGTCCTAAATATTGGTTTGTGGTTACCTTTGATTTTTCCTCCTTCAACCAAGGAAAATTACAGAGTGTTCACACTTTGGCGTCGTTGCCAGGGAGAGAAGGTAAAATTTTCCCCAGGAAAGAATAAAAAAATATAAGATTTGATTTCTCATGATGAAAAAAGGCCAAACACAAAGTGCTTATTGACCATTCACCTGGTGACTCCGATCAATGCTTCAATCAAATTCACAGAATTTGTTGGAGGATGAGTCTGACTCATAGAAACATGGAGAGACACTACTCGAAAAACAAGTATTCGAGCTTAATTTTTCTCTAGGATGTAATATTATTTTTTCCAATTACCTATTATCCTTTCTTTAACATGCTAAAATAATTTTCCTTTACCTATTGCACTGTAATAAAGACCTGAAATTTACACTTGTATATCCTTCATTGAAAATTGTAGATGAACCATTATCTTGTATAACTAATCCCAAACAAGATCCTTCCTCTGAGTCATATGATGTGCATAATCAATCTAATAATCCTCAAGATACCCAAGCACATATCATACCATCTATATCAAATCTTATACCCTCCAAGATTCAAGAGAGATATAGACCTTTAAGATTGACAAATACACTTCATGACTTTCTAGTAAAGCACTATAAGTACCTGCCTATGTTTGATGGGGAATCTGATAAAATCATAGCTGAAAAACAGATCCAAGCCTTTGAGAATTTCATTGACCTTTTTGAAGTTGAGCATGATGATTTGCACATGCGGTCATTTTCTCAGTCACTACAAGGGAATGCTAAAGAATGGTTTAGACACTTGCAACCCGAATCCATCATCTCATGGAAGGAAATGAACGATCTCTTTCTAAAATTTTTGGGTGATAGGAAACACTTGGATCAACTTATTTCATAGTTTTATTCCATGAATAAACAAGGGAATGAAATTGTGTTAATGTTTAATAGGAGGTTTCATAGTTTGTATCACAATATGCCTAAAGGGATCCAACCCACTGAAGTTGCTTCCATACTCTATTATGCTACAAAATTTCATCCATATTTGTCTTTTCTGCTGATGGAGAGGAGGTATGTGACCCTGCAATAGATATTCAATGATTCTTAGGAGGTTGAAGAAAATATTCAAGTATGTTAAAGGATTCAAAATCAAATTGAGGATGAGGAGTTGGATGTTGAAGAACATGAGAGTGAACATGAACAAAAAACAACTAGTTTAAATTTTGAGCAGAGAGTTATTAAGATGAAGCATTTTCTTGAAGTTCTTAATGTTGATGATTTTGAAGAGGATAAGGATAAGCTTGATGAAGAGAGTTTTTGTCCCAAAATGTTTTGTTGTTGATTTTAATTTTAATTTTTTTCATGATGAGCAGTTAGTTTATTACGCCATGATTTTTTTTTTTTTAATTTTCAATGATGGGTGTCATGAGAGTAAATTTGCAGATCATCCTGTTGAAGAACAATTTGTTGTCCCAATTGTCCTTGTGGATGATATTGCAGGAGTTCATGATTTTCCCAAGTATGATGAATATGCTAATGATTATAAGGTTGATTTTCTAGAGAAACCAACTATATATTCTTGACCGGAAAATTATTCTTTTTAGCATTCTAGTGAAAGCAATCAACTTGAATATCATATTTAGGATATCAAACATGAATAAACTAGTGAGTCAACTCAGGATAATACTATTCCCCTATGTTTTTATTCATTCCAATTGTTGAAGGAGAATTTGGACAGCGTTAGAAGTCAGTGGTCTTCTCATGTGTTTCATGAATTTGTATCTTGTTACATGGAGGATATGACCAGTTCAAGTTTGAAACCATTAATTTACAATGTTTTTGAAGATGGCGATGTTGATTTTCAAAAACAATCAACAATATTTTCGAGTTTAGAAATTTTTTATTTAGAACAACATCATCAAAGTTTCCATCCCTTTTATGATAGCTTAGAAATAGAATTTAAAGGATGTGCAAAAGAAGATGAAGGGGTGGATTCATGGAATGTAAACCACCAGGAACATAGTCACAATATTTTGGATGAGAAAGACATTAGTTGGCATGCTTTTGAGGATCCTTTTGCATCATGCTTGCAGAAAGTAAACAGTCCCAAGGTTTCATATTTTATTAAATTTGAATTTGTTTGCAAAATATTAGATGAGTTTCCATTAAATAGTTTTTTTATTTTTTCATTGAAGAAACACATGCAAAGAATTCATCCAATGGAAAATAATCTTGCATGGTTGCATTGGGTTTTTTTATTTTACTTGATCAAGCAACGATTTTCAGCAGCTTAGACTAGGAAGGTTTGGGAATAAAGATCATTTTTGAGGATTTTTTCGGTAGTGATTCAATCTTCAGCTGGAGGATAGGTGTCATCAAAACTTGTATATTCAAAGGCCTAAATTTTGTTAGTTAGTTCATGCATTTAAATTAGAATTTGTATATATTTAGTAGGAGAAAAACTAAAGCCTATATTCCAATAGACAATTTTGAGTTTGTTATTCTTTTATTGTAATCAAATATATCTTTAGGAGATCAATTGGGCTCGAATCCATTATCTTGGGGATGATCTGTTTCTATATATTTTGTATTTTTTATGAACTAGGGGGTTGGTTCGATTTGGCAAAAAGAGACTCTTGTGTATTGTTATATTCTGATCTTAATGAATATCAATGCATACGTACTAAATACTCTTACGAGAGATTCATGTGGCGATTTTTTCTTGATTTGTGTTTTCTTATGTCAATGTTTACCTCTATAAGTTTTCCATCATATGTGTTATCTTCATTGTTTGAATGAAATTATTAATTTCAAAATTCATTTTTTTGTTAAATGCTTTGATTTTTCCACATTCAAATAGTCTCTCTTTTTCTTCTAAAATTACATAGAATTCATCCTAGTTAATGCTCTGTGTTAGTGGACTATTTTTCTTGATTCTTCCACCATACTACAATGAGTTGATTGAATAATAAAATATTTCCTACCTTTCCTCTTCTTCTTAGAATATTTTACCACCAGTGATTAATTTTATTAACCATGACTCCATGCCCAATGGACACTTTCTCCTATTGCTTCCACCAATTTTACAAACTTTACCATTATTTGAATATCTAGCCACTGTTCAGAATTAGATATCCTGTCATTCTTGACCTTCATATAATTTGAATGAGAGAGCCCTATATGGATTGGAAGGGATAGATTCTTATCCTAAAGTTGGTTAGGGCTTACCTCCATGACTTTCCTTTCACAACCGAGAAATTTACGAAGTGATAACATAATTTATTGTTCTCATGAACAGATTCTTTATCTCTCATACTAAGTTCCTGATAAAATGTTTGTTATAAAGGTTTCAACACAATACAGATTTTGTTTATACTTATTTCATGAAAAAAGAATGAAGTAATTCATTCCTTTACTGTGGATAATTGGGGAAATTCCATTGAGAAGTATTTCAAAAATTGATGAATTTGCAGTGTATATTGACCAGTACAATTTAAAGCTTGCAAAATAAATTAGGTGGTTCGACCCCAACCACTTTTTCATGGACCATAATACATCTATTGGTTTTATTATTTCACTTGGTAATACATTTTTATTTGGAGAAGAGGAGGGGGGAATTCAAGACCCACAAGAAATAATTGTTGAAAAGAAGCCATAGGATATCGAGATTGTAATTAGCAATATAGATCATCATAAATAGATGGGAAGAGTTGTTAATGAAAGGAGTACTTGGTCTCTTAGTGTATCTTATAGACGTGGCCCACAAAAATAGAGTTTCTAATCAAAAGCACAAGAGAAAAAGAAGTATTCGACCAATCATTCTAATGATGGAGGTGACCAAAACTATCCTAAGGGAAGGTTGGAGTGATCTCATAATCTTCAAGTTAAAATAAAAAGATAAAGAAACCAACAAGAAGTAGAGGAGCTTGCACCTAAAGATGAATTTGTCCTTGAAGACATGGATTCAAATGTTAATATTGAAGATATAGAATATCTCGATGACGAGCAAAGGCTTAAAGAAATCCGGTAAGATGCAATTGAACTGGAAACTCAAGAACAATATGTTGGGTTCTTTTTGTCACTTAGGTGATAAAAAACGAGGCCCCTTAACTATATAATTAGGCTAGCAAGACAACAAAACAATTTTTTAGTTGATTAGTAACTCAACTAAGTGGAAAACAAGAAATGAACAACAAAGAAATTAGAACTAAACTAATCATATAAGAAATTAAATTGATGCAATAAAGAGACACAAGGAATAGATACCAAGTGAGACTGATATTCAAATTCATAACACCTTGGAGAAATACGGGAAGTTATGAGTCCCCTCTTCCTCCTTGGGAAGGTTCTTGAGTGCCCAAATACAAATATTTCTCTCTTTTAACAATAGTTGAAAATGAAAATATAATGGTGAAGAATTAGTAGTTGAACTTCTCAAGATGAGAGAGGTGAAACCCTTGCTATGAATGATGAAATAGTTATAGGATAAAGATGGATTCTCAAAGAAAATTGAACAACATAACAATACTCAAATTGATTCTTCTTTTTTTTGCATAAAATGACGCTTTATTTATAAGAGGATGGAAATAGTTTTCTAAACTAGTTTGAAATGGGAATGGGAGGCCTTTGGATGTACCTCCCATCCCTTGCAGTGATCCCAAGGTGGAATTTGGGAGTGATTTTTAGTATGGAGGAGATCCACTCCATCTCAAAATTGGTTGAGGGCTGACCAAAATCATCAATGCACCATTTTTCCTCTGCGCAGATTTTTCGTCTATCAATTGTGTGGCCGACGCACTGTGCGTGTTGTACACCATGTTATCCCACACTAATGTGTGCACACTGAAAGTGTTGAATACATGAGGAACTTCAAAACCACGTTTCTATATTTTTTTTCTTATCTTGCCAAACTGAGTGTAATCCTTCCATATTTATTGGTAGTATGTTGTGCTTGTGCTAATTGTTTCTTCATCCATTGTATTTGTTTGTGGTGATAAATTTTTCGGTAATAACATATGCTCCCTGATGTGTGATGTTAGGAGAATATGTATATCTGAAATACATCATCGTTTCTTTTGGTGGTGATGAAATTGTTTAAAAGTGAGAGAGAAATTTTTAATGAGGGATGGTGAGAGAAATTCATTGTATGGATAGGGGACAAAATAATATCTATCACGTATTCTCCAGAATGTTTTTTTTTTGTGAAAATGAGGCAAGCATGTCCCATGCTCATGACATGAAATCATAAATAAATAACAATAATTGAAATTGATAACGGTGTAGATATATGCAGTTCCCTCGGCGGTGTAAAAAATAATAAATGAAGGTTTTGATGACTGAACTAGCTTTGAATCGAGGTATGATCAATTCATAGGAATTGATGGCCTATCAAATTCATAGGTATTTGGTTGTGATTGAAAACTGCATCGATCGCATAGTAAGACCCACCATAAAATGGAACTTGTTGAAATCTAATTTTATGGGGGTCAACGACATCAAAAAGAAATGAAAACTCTTTTTGTGTCATCTAAGACTACTCGGTAATTGAGGAATGAGAGCCAAGATACTACCACCCTCCTAGAACCTTGTGTTCATTTCAACAAGAAAGGAGGCACGACTGCAAGAAGTAAAGAACTTCTTGACATCGATTTAAACAAAATGGTGTCATAAACTGTATTAGTGACGATGAATGGGATGATAATCATGAACGATGTCTAGAATATAGGGAATTCAAGAATGACCCTTGGTTGGGGGGTGTGTGTGTATGGAAGCAACCGTAAAACATGATATGGTGTCAGGAGGATGACCAGATATGGGGTAAAAATGTGTTGAATGGGTGATACTATAAAGATAGGTAATATAGGTCCAAATATGGGGTAGGAATTTGGCCATGGTACAAATATGTTGCATAGGTGGAGATGAAAGTGAAATTCCCCAACCAAGGGTGACATGGGTTGTTGTGTGCCAAGGGAAAAATGTCATCAGTTTCAACAATAAAAATCTGCTATACTTGTTGAAATTGAAAGATGCTTTATACAATTACCAAATGAATAAATAATGGTGTTGAAAGTACATGTGTAGAAATGGGTGCTTGCAAATGGCAAGTAGTGGTGGATGAAATGGAGGCAAAATGATGATGTGTAGGTGCATTTGATAAAACCAAATCCATATGATGGGGGAGTCCATAATGGGTAGGGTAGAAAAGTGATGATAAGAAGTATGAGGTTCAATCATTGAAATGTAAAACTATGAGAACTCCCAATCCTAAGGGGGATTAATTGGCATGAGTATCAATGTGTTTGAAGGGAAAACATATATGGGACAACTCATGTGGGGGGAAGGCTAGCGGGAGACAACACCAGAATGGATGGAGGTGAAGGTGTTGCAGAGCCATGCATATGGACCCTAGGGATAAATGTCAGGGGTATGATTGGAAAATGCAACTGTGAGAAGAGGGCAGAAGGTCATGCTAGTTTTGAATATATACTAGAAGGGGACAAAGGGAGCCCACAACTAAAGGGGTGAAGGAGGTTGTTGATGAGGACCTGCACATACAAACCAAATACCCGACACAAAACATATCTAAAAATAAAACATATATAATAGTTGTTTGATAATGAAATGTGGATAGGTGATGCATACATGCACCCATGGTGCCAAAAGGGCCCCCCAGGGATCTGAAATAAAATGAGTAACCGAGGGAATTTTTGTGAAGGTGAGTGAGTCTGGATATCAAACGTGTGAATGGTGCAAGAAATGGAGCTCGGATTCTTTGAAATGGAAGTGAGGAAGGATTTCAAAAGGGCGTATATATGGGCATGGGGTCCACATTGCCACCTCAGTTTTACTTGCTACTATGGGGATCTGTGAATTGTGAGAGTGGACGTTGGTGATATTTGCAAGAGAAGACGAGCCTAGACTTAAGAAGTGAGAAATCAATGTAAGCTATCAAAACCTACTGCATAGGTTAGGTGTTCTTTGGGGGATGGGACTCGTAAGGTCATTTTTAGGGTTAGGGAAGTAGGACTGTGCAGGGGATTTTCAAATTCCCATGCATATGTGCATGGACATGATTGATATAGTTGCACACAGTATGCAGTTGTATCAACTACTTATGTGCACATGTGCGTGACGATATGAATTTTAGTCGCACAGTACAATATGGGGGTTAGGTGTGGTTATGGGAATAATAGTTACATGAATGTGCGTGAATTTTTAAAGGATAGTCATGCACATATGAACGTCTATTATATGAACAGGCGTGTTAATGTGCACCTCTTTTAATCAATCATTCATGCTGGAGTGAGTGACTGTTAAGGAAAAAATCGCACTAAAGTGCGCAACTATTTAGGGAATGGTCGCACGGGGAAACATGTGGTTTTGGGGTTGCTTTATGGATTTTTTTTGGATGATGAAAAATAATACAGATATGTTGGTTTGGATGCAGATTAAAGACTAGTGTGAGAGGATTTCATTTCAATGGCATCAGAGAGTCTGGGATTCTCTGTGGAGGATGGTGGAGGAAGATGCTCGTATCTGGTGGCATATTTACCATGTCAAGTTATAGCCATTGTTTGACTACATGTTGATCGTCTCCCAAGAGGCACCACTAGATTTCATTGTGTGGATGTGGCAACCTGATTTCTAGGTATTCATGGTGTGGGGGCATGCAATTCACATCTCAATGAAGATTCACATTTATTTCCTAACTAGACTGCCTTTTCGAGGATCAGAGTTGGCAGCACAGCCTAGGATCCCTATAGGGGTGAGTGTGGGGGTGTTGGGAAACCACTATTGCTCAGGGATAGTGGTGATGAGTAATGGATTAGTTAGTATAGCCGTTATTTATTCCTTGGAGATGTAGGTTTTCTATGCCATGGTTTTACAGGTGTACAGGTCACTGGGGACCCAACACATCTCGGGCACCCAGATGGTGATTGCAAAGTAGGCTATGGGAGTTCACATTTTTTCCTAGGCTCGGGTGATTTGTGAGGGCATGGTGGTGCAATTAGACAGATGTGTGGTGGAGATAACTAGTGAGATCTCCTTTGCTTCCATTTTATGTGATTTTATTTTTAAGTGGGTGGTGTTGCTACACCCGTAGGTGATTTTGGACCCACCTGGGATGTGATATCCCAAGTTGGTAAGATGGGGACAATTGTTCCCACTTCAGGGTGGGGGTGGTGTGGGTCAGTACTTTACATGCTTCTTTGAGATGGTTTGGTGGTAGAACCCACAGGTTTTCTATGATTTTGCGTACCATGAGATTGATTTTAGGTACCACCCAAATATGTGCTTACCACTAGGTGAGGAGTGGGGTGATAGAGGTAAGTGTGTTGTACTTTCTCATCTTTACAAATTATTTGATTTGATATGATTTTATTTCTTTAGTACTGATACTCCTTTTGTGTTTTGGATATGCATATGTGGGACCCATCGACCAAAAGGCTGATGTAGCTCAGGGCTTAGAGGATGAATGAGTTACAAAGGGGTGGGTGATGAGGCTTCATCGATACAATGATCCTAGGGCATGTCCATTTCATGCAGTGATGTTGGGCCCTATAGTAGGGAAATGTAGATATCAGGAGGGGGTCTGAGACCAAGAGATGGAGGAGTTGAGGTGATAGTTCAAGGTTGTGCTAGACGAGGTGTTGGAGGACCTATGGTCGCAGATCTATCACCTATGGCCAATATGGTCACTAGTCTATTGGGTTCTTTTTGTCACTTGGGTGAGAAAAAAAGAGGCCCCTTAACTATCTATTTATTCTATAAATACAACACAATAGTTTGTTAATTGATTAGTGGTTCAACTAAGTATAAAACAAGAAATGAACAACAAAGATAATATAACTAAACTAAGAATATAATAACTAAAATTGATGCAAGAAAGAGACACAAGTAATAGCTACCAAATGAGACTGATCTTTGAATTGAAAAAACCTTTGAGAAATATGGGAAATTCAGAGTCCCCTCTTCCTCCTTGGGAAGGATCTTGAGTCCCCAAATACAAATATTTATCTCTTCTAACAACGACTGAAAATGAAAATACAGTAGTGAAGAGTTGATAGTTGAACTTCTGAAGAGGAGAGAGGTGCAACCCTTTCTATGAATTATTGAAGAGTTCTAAGAGAAATATGGCTTCTCTAAGAAAAATTGAATAACATAATGATACTCAAATTTCTTCTTCTTTTTTCATACAACGACCTTTTATTTATAGGAGGATGGAAAGATTTTTCCAAACTAGTTTCAAATGTGAATGGGAGGCCTTTGGAGGTACCTCCTATCCCTTTCAGTGATCCCAAGGTGGAATTTAGGGGAAATTTTGGGTATGGGGGATATCCACTCCATACCAGAAGTGGTTGAAGCCCAACCAAAATAATCAATGCGTTGTTTTCACCTCTGCGTATGTTTTCCCTTTGTCATTCATATGGCCTATGAACCGTGTGCATTGTAAGCCATGTTATCCTGCACGTATGTACACGTGCTAAAAGTGTTGAATATGCATGGAACTTTAGAACCACTTTTGTATAGTTTTGTTCCTATCTTTCCAAACTGAGTGTAATACTTCAATAATTATAGGCACTATGTTGTGCTTGTGCTGACTGTTTCTTCATCCATTGTCTATGTTTGTGGTGAGCAATTTTTTGGTAATAACACAAGCCTTTTCTAAAGAGGAATATTTCACTGTACATAATGCTTTGTTTGATAAAAGTACCCAAAAATTAATTTTTGAAAGACTCCATCCAAAAAATAAAAAATATTCAAGGAAAATCAAATTCAAAGTTATATCTTAGTAGTGTACCACATTCTATAATTTTTTATATCCACAAGGTTATAATGGAATCAATTGAAATTTTAGTTGATGAGATGGATAATCAAAACACCAACTTGAAAGAAAGAATTAAATTATTGGAAACTCCATTTATTCCACCTCCAATATTTGCAAGTCCAATCACCATTATGAAGCCATGGAAGACTCTTGATGACACACCAGAGTCTAGTTCAAATCTAAATGGGACATCAAGCCTACTTGGATCCAATTGTTAATCCTAAAATATGCTTAGTGTAAATATCTCTCTTATATATTATGCCTCTATACTGAAAACAATTTCCACTTTATGGTGGGTTCACAAGTCTTGTTAGAACTTATTCTTCCTCTAAAATGTATCACAGTGTTCCACCTCATCCATTTTACAACAACACTTTTTTCATTTTTTGTTTCTAATGGGTTCGTTACATTGTCTTGTTTAAGTCCAAAATCGTGTCGTCACATAAATGCACCACCATGTTCTTTGACCCTAATATTTCACTATACTTAGAATATTTTCAAGTTTTTCACTGCCTATATGAACCACTTCTCTGATTCCCTTGATTTTCACCATGACAAGTTTGACTAACTTACAACACTTAGACATTTTCTAGAAGTGTTATTTTCTCTCTTGATAATTCAATACTTAGCCCATTTTCGAGGGTCATAAATCTTCAAAACCATTTTCTCCTGACATCCAACTGATGGAGTCCCATACTTATCCATTTCTTGATTTTTCACCATGGGTTGGCCACCCACATGTTTTTCTTAATTATAATATTTCTTGACATGCAAATCTAATCCTCTGATCCTTTATGGTAATACGTGTATTATCTTGTAAATTTCCCCAAGGTCTATTTAATTCTAATTTTGTTGGAAAGTCAGTTGTCATTGATGTTAACCCTAGAAGAAGTCCTGAAAATATGGCTAAGTGTTTGAAAAGCCCCAGAGATGTGGTCATGTAGCCTGAAGTTGTTTGAGAAAAATGAGGATGTAGGATAGTGAAAATGCATGTAACACACTCATGGATGGATAGCCCTCGTCATGCCATTTCCAATGGTAGGTGGTACATCACATGGTTCCTCATGGTTGAAGAGATATGCTCTCTTGAAGTTGGAAGCCCTAAATAATGGTTAAGAAGCCCCTAAACAATTACAACAAGACGATATAAGTATTAATTAAGGGTAAAATAGTTATAACAATAATCCCTAAAGTTAAGGAAGGGATTTACTTAAAAAAAATATGAATACACTTCAAGAAACCTCTCATAAGGATAATAAACACACACAACTTTATTGAATATTTTCTAAGAAAGAGAAATTGTAAGAAGACAAAGAATACAATATAGAAAATAAAATATGGAATCATACAAGGGCTCAACAATAAGAAGCAAGAGAAAACAACTTCAAATTCAAGAAGTTGGCATAATTTCCACCATCGAAACAAGAATAATTCCAATAATGGGTGACATATAGGAAGGAAATGAGAACCCATAGAATCGTGAAGAGAGAAATGAAATACAAACAATGCCACAAAGAAGGGTTAAGAATATCCCAATAAATCTTTAAGGAGAACAACATCAGTTACCAACTCTTCCACAAGGAGTGTTGCCAATATTTTCAGAAGATTGGGTGATGGATCCAAAAATAGACATGGATCTATTTTTAAATATGCATGAGATTGATTTAATAGAACATGATGACGTAATGGTCATATTTTTTATTCATGAATTAACATGCTTGGCCTATAAATGGTATATGTCTCTTTCCTACAGGATCAATTTCATCATTTGATGATTTGGAGACCATGTTCATGACTATGTATGATCCCCCAATAACATATCATACTTTTCTCACATGGCTCACATAAATTCATTTGAAAAATGGAGAAAGGATCGAAGATTTTAATTTAATATTTTTCAAGGCATTAAATCAAATTCCCAAAGAAAAAAAACCAAACACTCTAGTTATACTTGTATGTTATAAAAATGCAATGCCCTCAAATGTAAAAATTTCTATCAGGTCTTCACAAATTGAATACTTATATTCTATGCATAAAGCGACGGATATGGAATAAATTATTCTAGAAACAAATGTTGATCCTGAGATTATCCTCGAGAAATTTCAAATACAAATGGATACCCTTTCCATCATGAATTAAGGGGAATCCCCCTTAAGGAATGTTGAAAATAAGAGAATGAGGAATGTTGAAAATAGAGGATTCGATGGAAGAATCATTTAGGGATTCATCCCTAATGTAAAATATGATCCAACCACAACTCAAGAGACAAACAAAAGATTAGAAATAGCTCAAATGAATCAAATGATTTTTCAGATGTAGAAAGAGCTACCAATATTAAGAAGAGGTGAAAATTTTGTTCCTGCAAATCAAAATCGAAGAATTCCTACTCAAAAACAAAGAAGAAACCCAATTCAAGAACAAAGAATAAGGCAAGGATGAAGAACATAGTAAACAATCACCTAGATTTCCAAACCCCAATGTTGTCATATTCAAAAAAAAAATTGAGGCAAATTTTGATAACTTTGATCAAGAGGTGGATATCATTGAAGATGAAAGTATTGAATATGTACAGATGGATGAAGGTGAATCATCCTTGTATATTTTTTATGAACATGAATAATCTAATATCTCGCAAGAAAATGTTGCTCAAACCACGACACAAGCCAATAGATTCAAAATAAAAGAAATTGTTGAAAAGGAAAAAGAGAAGATGAAACCAAATTTTGCAGAAATGTCAAAGAAACAAATAAGTGCCAATCAAATAAAGAATCCCCCACATATGACTTATAATGCAATTGATGATTTGACCAAATTGAGAATTACGCTTCCTTTCATGGAAGTGGTGAAAATACCACGACAGAGAGAAAATATTATCACTATTCATGATGAGTCATGTAATAGAATTGAGGTTTCTATAACAAATTCCAACCTCCAACCAAATCCTTGAGTAGTCAAATACAAGGGTAAAGTTCCACCATTATACATCACAATAGAAAATTATGATGTAGTATTACATAATTGTCTGGTTGATAGTGTAGAAAAAAATAATATTATGCTCTTGTCAGTAATAGAAGATTTTGGAATGGAATGTATGAAGTATTATGAAACTAGATAAGTTATTTATTGCATAGACTCAAGAAAGTTCCCAACATATGGGGAAATTAAATATTTCTCTTCTTGGATAACTGTAGCACCCCATATCACAACCATTTTAACGATTATCTTGGTGGGCTTACCTCTAGTATATGGAGTAGTTCTGGGAAGATATTGGTGTTCACTAATTGGAGGCTACATCATGAACTATGGAATTTGTATGATGTTAGAAAAAAAAGATGGAAAAATTGTGACAGTCCCTTGAGAAACTAGAAAGCCACTTTCTTTCACGAAAAATTTTAATGAGTTAATGCAGGACTACATTAATGCTAGGATTGAAAATTATGTTGTGCTTGATGTAGAGAACCCAAGTATTTCAAAGAAGGAAGGAGAAAATTATTTTGATGGATTTTGGAATATGTCTTTTGATGGCTCCTGCTCCAAATCTAGAAGTGGAGTATGGAATTTTTTCAAGAGGCCCAACTTAGTTATATATCCATACGCCATCAGACTCGAATTTCCTTGTACAAACAATGAAGCAGAATATCAAGTATTGATACAAGGGATGAATCTTGCACTACAGATGAAAATTGAAAACTGATAGTAACTAGTGATTCTAAACTGGTTATAAATCACATTAAGAATAAGTACAAAATAAAAAAAGATAATTTAAAATCATATGTGAAAAGTATAAATGAACTCGTGTATTCTTTCAACTCATTTAACATCTTCTTCATTCCCAGAGATAAAAATCAAAAGGGGGAATCACTGGTAGTTGTTGCATCTTTATTCAATCTTGATGATTCCCACAATCAAAATAAATTTCAAGTCAAGAGGTTTTTCAGGACTTCAGTACCTGATAATCAATATTATCTCCAATTTTTTTAAAATGATGAGTAGTTGGCTGAATTTCTTGTTGATACAAATGATTCTATCTGAAGCCCTAGAGATCAAAGTCATGTATCTCTTTCAAATTATTGTACCAATTTTGAATCTCTTTTCACAAGAAATGACCAAACTGAAATTCCCAATTTGAAAGACCAAATGTCTATCAAAAAATTGTAGGAAACTTATAAAATAAATATTGGCACTCAAGACTCTCCAAAATATGTAAACATTGGTACTAGTTGCACGGAGAAAGAAGTTGAGCAATACACCACTTTGTTCAAAACATTTCATGATTTTTTTTCCTAGACTTATGACGATTTGAGGCATTATGATAAGTCCATATTTCAACACATCATACCATTCAAAGGAGTAAAATCGATTATGAAAAAGATGAGAATTGTAAACCCTAAATTAAAACCCCTAGTAAAAATTGTGTTGGAAAAGTTGAAGAAGGCCAGAATAATATTTTTTATTAGACACTGAGAATGGCTTTCAAATTGTATTATAGTAAGAAATAAAAGTGGGGATATTTGTCTTTGTGTTGACTATAAATATCTGAATAAGGAAAGTATCAAATAAAAATAGCCCCTTCCTAATATGGAAATGTTACTACAACACTAGTTTATCGCTAATGTCTATGTTAGATGGTTTTTTTAGATATAACCACATCCTGGTTCTAGAAGAAGATATACTTAAAAATGATTTCATCATGCCCTGGGAAACATATTCATACGTAAACATGCATTTTGGATTGAAAAATGTTGGAGCAAATTTTCATAGGGAAACAAATCATTACTTCAAAGATTTAATTGGACAATTTATGGTTGACTGACATGATGATTTTACTATTCACTCCAAAGTGAGAGAAAAACACATCAATCATATATGATAGTTTTTTGAGCTGTGCATATTATATGGAATATCTTTGAATCCCAAGAAATGTTTGTTTGTGGTTTCAGAGGGAAAAATCCCAGGACATATAGTCAGTGAAGAAGGAATTTACATTGATCGAGAGAGACTTAAAGATATCAATGACTTGAGCCCTTCAACATCGAAAAACGTGGTATAGTCATTTTTTGGAAAGATAAATTTTGTAAGGATTTTTGTTACATATTATGCCAAGATTTTGAAACCTATAAATGTCTTATTAAAAAAATTCAAATGGACACAAGAAATTCAAAGAGCATTTACTAATATCAAGCATGCAATTACTTCAACTCCAATTCTTATTAGTCCAAACTTTGATCCAGATTTTATCATATATTATTTTTCTTCAGAAGATACAATTGTTTCTATCCTGATGAAAATAAATATCAAAGGCAAATAACTTCCAATAAGTTTTATGAGTAAAACTTTACATAACTATGAGTTGAGGTATTCATAAATAGAGAAGCAAGATCTTTATTTGGTTAAACCGGTGGCACATTTTAAAAATTATATCTTGTCATCTAATGTCATAGAATATGTATCGACATCTATAGTAAAAATTCTTCTTAATCAACAACTGAGAGAATGAGAATGGGAAAATTGCCTTCCAATAATTCAAGAGTATGATATTGAGATCAAGCCATTGAAAGTAGTTAAAGGACAAGGGTTATACAAACTTATCACCAAGAATGATGAATTATATGGGGTTATACGATTTCAACAAAATATTCATCATCCAAATAAAAATGGTATAAGGATAACATCTTATATCTAAAATCTATCCAATTCCCAAATGGTATGTCTTCAAAGGAAAGAAGGGCATTAAAAATGAAGGAAAACCAGTATGTACTAGTTGTTGAAATACGTTTTTGAAGAAATTTTGATGGAATGACGTTAAGATGCATTGATTTTTATAAAACCCAAAAGGTCCTTGCATAATTTCATGAAGGAATTTTTGGTGGACATTTTTCACCTACAACTAAAAAACAAAAAAATCATAAGGGCATGCTATTACCGACCCACCATTTTTAAAGATTCATATGCAATGATTAGAAAGTGTATTTCTTTCCAAATATTTTCAGGAAAACGAAAAGAGAATGTTGTTGCAGTCCATAACAATTGAAGAAACTTTTGTTCAGTGGGGATTGTATGTCCTTGGCCTAATTAACCCTAAGCCTAGTCAAGGTCACTCTTGTATTCTTACTGAAACTAAATATTTTACAAAATGGCAAGAAACTGTATCCCTCAAGAAGGTTGATTATGAAGAGATCATTAATTTACTTAAATATAATATTTTATCAAGATTTGGAGTTCTAGAGAAGTTTATTATAGACAATGGATCAATATTTATCGGGTCATTTTTTTCCAAATTTTGTGGGGAATTTGGTATTATAATGGGACAATATTAAAAATATTATCCCCAAGGAAATGATTTAGCCAAATGTACAAATAAAACATTGATCAAAATCCTAAATAAAAAAATTGATGTGAATCAATAAATTGGCATACAAAAGTAATAGATGCATTATGGGGCCATTATACTTACACTGAAATATGGTACTGGATTGTCACCATACACATTGGTATATGGGAAATAATAAAAAAATCCAATTCATTTGGAACTAAATGCTTTATCATTTGTTGTAAATTTTGAAGACACGGAAGAAATTTCCCCTGTATAAAGAAGATATAATTAGTTAATGCATATGAAGGAACATAGGAATGAGGAATTGAGGAAAATAAATCTAAGACAACAATATATAAAGACATATTTTTATTAGAGTGATTCATTCAAATATTTTCAAAATGGACATATAGTATTATTGTGGACTAAAGCCAAGGAGAAACCTTCTTTGCACATGAAATTTGAAGCATTATGGATTCCCCCCTTATATGATTGAAAACTTCTTTGGATACAGTTATTATTTTCTCTAAGATATGACGGGGACAGTTTAGATGTTTCCAGTCAATGGAAAACATATGGAAATTTTTTTTGGGGGATCAATCTTTCTCTTGCCAATACATAGTTTTTATTTTTTCCATGTATATATTTTTCAATCCTTTATTTTTCAATCTCTTTTCTCGTATAGACTACATGCCCAATGAGAAAGATTTTGGATTCTTAGTAACCCACAAAGGGTTACTATCCCATAGTTTGAGCCAATTGTTGATCCTAAAATATGCTTAATGTAAATATCTCTCTTATATATTATGCCTCAATACTTAAAAAAAAATCCACTTTATGATGAGTTCACAAGTCTTGTTAGAACTTCTTCTTCCTCTAAAATGTACTATTGTGTTCCACCACATCCATTTTGCAACAACAGTTATTTCATGTTTTGTTTCTTGTGGGTTTGTTACATTGTCTTATTTAAGTCCAAAACTTTGTCATCACATAAATGCACCACCATGTTCTGTGGCCCTAATATTGCACTATAGTTAAAATATTTTCAATTTTTTCACTTCCTGTATGAACCACTTCACTGATTCACTTGATTTCACCATGACAAATCTGACTGACTTACGACACTTAGACATTTTCTAGAAGTGTTCTTTTCTCTCTTGATAATTCAATACTTAACCCATTTTTGCGAGTCATAACTCTTCAAAACCATTTTATCCTCACACTCGACTGATGGAGTCCCATACTTATCCATTTGTTTAGTTTTCACCATGGGTTTTCCACCCACATGTTTTTCTTGGTTCTAATATTTCTTGACATGCACATCTAATCCTACGAATCTTTGCGGTAATACGTGTATTATCTTGTAACTTTCCCCAAGATCCATTTAATTCTAATTTTGTTGGAAAGTTAGTTGTCATTGATGTCAACTCTAGATAAAATTTGGAAGCATTGATGTCAACCCTAGAAGAAGTCCTGAAAATATGGCTAAATGGTTGAGAAGCCCTAGAGATGTGGTCATGTAGCCCGAGGTTGTTTGAGGAAAATGAGGATGAAGGATAGTGAAAATGCATGTAACACACTCATGGATGGATAGTCCTCGTCATGTCATTTCCAATGGTAGGTGGCATGTCACATGGTTCCTCACGGTTGAAGAGATATTCTCACTTGAAGTTGGAAGCCTCGAAGAATGGTTAAGAAGCCCCTAAATAGTTACAACAAGAGGTTATGCTCTCTTGAGGTTGGAATCCCCAAAGAATGGTTAAGAATCCCCTAAAAAATTACATAAAGGGGCTATAAGTCTTAATTAAGGGTAAAATAGTTTTAAAAAGAATCCCTAAATTTAAGGAAGGAATTTACTTAGAAAAAATATAAATACACTTAAAGTAGCCTCTCATAAGGATAATAAACACACACAAATTTATTGAATATATTATATTTGAGCAAGTGATCTATTGGTGAGTCTTCGGTAACGAGTATGAGGAAGTGAAGGATGTCTGGAGGTGAATGTCTTGGAGTTGCATAGGAGAGCGAGGGTTTTTGAAAGACCCTAGTTTCGATAATTCCAACAGGTTAGGATAGTGATGTCCCCTAAGGCATCCGTATAGGTTGAATGATGCTCATCATGCGAGGCCCTACGAGATAAATGAAATATGTCTAGTGAGGCTAAGCCATATTTGAATAAGGATTATTTCTCCAAGTTTCAGCAAGGCATGATGACACAACATGGTTGTTACAGGGTCTGAGATGATATGCATCAGGTTTTCTTCATGAGTAAATTTATTTCTTTATGTATTTGATTCTTAGATAGCTTGGCACATCTTTAGGACATGTCTTGGAGGTCTCTTGGTTACATGGATGCATATGATTGAGGTACATACATGCTTGAGATATATCCTTGGTAAATTTCGTATGGTTTTTATGGTTCATTGTTAGAGGCACATCTTTATGATGCTTGGCACATGTGTGAGGCATATCGTTGGTATATGATCTTGGTTGTTATGATATATGTATGAGGCACATATTTTGGTACTTGGTTGAGGCACATAATTGGTGATATCTTATGGTAGATGGTATATGGCATGAATGAGACATATCATTAGTGATATGGTATATGGTTGAGGCACATATCATGGTACATGGTTAATGGAATATATTTTGGTTTGAGTGACATCTTGGATATTGGACACATTGTTTGAGATACACCTTGGTATATGTATGAGGAATTTCCTGGTGATGTTGATGCATGACATGCTACATATTTTGGTACATAGTTGATGCATGATATAGTACACGTTTTGGTACATGGTGATGAATGATATGGTATAGGTTTTGGTACATGGTTGATGCATGATATGGTACTAGTTGATGATGGTATATCAATAGCAGATTGATGTGATAATGACAGTGACAAGTTGATGTGACAATGACAGTGACAGGTTGATGTGATAGTGACAGTGACATGTTGATGTGATAGTGATAGTGACAGGTTGATTGAAGTATTTTTGATAGTGGTGGTGACTGTTGGATTACTGAGAGGGGGAGTGAATCAATAATAGATATTTTAAATCATTTTAACCACAGTATGAAATTTTTATTTATCTTTATGATCAATATAGAATTATCATCTAATAAGTGTAGAGTAAATAAACCATGAAAAAATGAGCAATCATACACATACACAAAAAACCAATATTTACGTGGAAACCCAATGTGGGAGAAAACCACAGAATTATTTTATTATATGTCAAGAATTACATCAAGGAAGCACCAACTTCCAGTTCTCCAGCTACAACTGGAAGGAGGCTCCAACCCCCTATATTTTCAGGCTACAAACTAAGTGAAGCTCCAAATCCCCAATTTTTTGGCTACAACCAGAAGGAGGCTACAACCCCCTATGTTCTTCGGCTACAACTGGAAGGTGGCTACATCCACCTATCATTTCCCCATACAACTTCTCTGAAATATGAATGTCAAATGTAGACAACTTGTCACTGTCACTGAATCAACCATTGCCACTGTCAACCTATCACTATCAACCTGTACCAATAACCTATAACAAATTGTACCAATCAACCTGCACCAAACAACCTGTACCAATAACCTGAACCAACATGTACCATGCATCAACCTGTACCATCAACAAGTGCATAAACCATGGACCAAACATGTACAAATAACCTGTCACAACAACTTGTCCAAACAATCTATCACAACAACATGTCTCATCAATATTATCAACCAAATAATATCTACTCACCAAGATCAATCACCGAGAAAACTCTCAACCATATGAGCAGTATGAACAAGATGTGCATCAACCAAACATATCACAAAAACTCCCGAATGTTCTAGCTACAAACAAAAGGAGTCTACATCCCCCTATGTTCTCCAGCTACAAATGAAAGGTGGCTACATCCACCTATCCTTTCCCTACCCAATTGCCCTGAAATATAAATGCCAAATGTAGACAACCTATCATTGTCACTGAATTAACCATTGCCACTGTCTCCAATTTTTTTTCTACAAGCCCCTATGTTCTCTGGCTACAACTAGAAGGTGGCTACATCTACCTATCATTGCCCCATCCATCCACCTTGAAATATAAATGCCAAATGTAGATAACCTATCATTGTCACTAAATCAACCTTTTCCACTATCAACCTGTCAATANTTGGCATTTATATTTCAAGGTGGCTACATCTACCTATCATTGCCCCATCCATCCACCTTGAAATATAAATGCCAAATGTAGATAACCTATCATTGTCACTAAATCAACCTTTTCCACTATCAACCTGTCAATATCAAACTATACCAATAACCTACAACAACCTATATGAATCAACCTGCACCAAACAACCTGTACCAATAACTTGAACCAACATGTACCATGCATCAAATTGTACCTCAACTAGTACCATCAATAGGTTCATCAACCATGGAACAAACATGTACAAATAGCCTGTCACAATGACCTATCCAAACAACCAATCACAAAAACCTATCTCATCAATATTATCAACCAAATAATATCTTAATCCAGGTGGATATTGGTGGACACCCAACTATTCCAACTGGCTGCTCGTGTCTATTTTTTTGTTCAGCACATCCTTATGTACTAATTTATAATTATGAGTTCTACACTTATGGGGCTGTCTAAAGCCTCACACATTATCTAGGTGGATACGGGGGGCCTCTCGCCTAATCCAACTGTCTTATTTTGTATCTTTTCATGTCAGCACATCTTGTTGTACTTTCAGGGTTGTTTTGGGGCCCTAAACATTGTTTTTTTTTATCTCCACATTCAGACTATAGACAGAGTCAAATTCTGATGGAAGAATGTGTATTTCTCTGAAATACCTTTCCAACGAGCTATCACGTGCCTAAAACAAAGGTCATATGCAAAAGTTACGACCCAAGGAAGTTGAGGTACCAAATTACACAAACTTACCCATAGGCCCCACATGACTTTTGGTGTTTCACCTTCTAGGGTTAGGTTTTTGGATGTCTAGGGTTTTTGAATTCATGAGTAATATGAAAAAGGCCTATGGAGACTCATTGTAATCCATTATTCTCAGACGAATAACTGTAGCAGCCACATCTCTTATCAGAGATAACTACCACCATTCGAGCAAGTTTCAGTTCTGTAGTTTTATAGTTTCAGCCTATTTCATTATTTAATAGAAGATATTTTTCACTGGATATTTGTGTTATTCTTCCTATCTCTTTGTTTATTGTATTCATTCTATTAATCAGTTCGTTCCACTCCTAAATCCGTATTAGTGGTATCATAGTGGTCTGCTCTTCATTTATTTTTCTTCATTCATGTCCCCAACAAGTTATGGATACAAGAAGTTGGGACTCAAACTAACTGAGACATTACCATATCGATTGCGTCGAGCCAAAAAAAAACCCATGGGAGATGAAAAGAAATATGATGGAGTAGGAGATCCTATTAAAATGTTGCTCAAGGAAGCCCTCGTGCGACAAAGGAACAAAATGATGGACAACTTCGTGCAGATCGTTCGACGGTTTCCCATGGGAAAAGCATCTTCATCAAGCGTCCATACAACCCCCTTCAAGGTACAAATAAATTTTGATATTCCAATATTTAAAGGACTGATAGATACAGATGTTGTAGGTAAATGGTTGAATCTACTCGAAGGATATTTTTCGGTCCACAATTTTTCTGATAGGGAAAATATCACTTTTTCACTCTTCAAGGTCATTCCCCATGTTAAATACTGGTGGGATACTTACTCTGAGAAAAGGGCCGTGGAGGATTTTGAAATTTTTGTGGTGGCCCCTACATGGGATTCCTTATGGGACACCATTAAAGAAAAATACTACCCCATTGGAAGTTACGAGGACCAGTACACCATATGGACCACACTATGTCAAGAAAGGGACCAGACAGTACCAGACTTCACCAATATTTTCCAGACCCTATGCACCAAATTGGGTATCAAATATTTTGAGCGTCATCTAGTGCTCAAATACGGTGGTTGTTTCCATAGATACATTCAAACATAAATGGAGTTCCTAGACATCACCTCATTGGGCATGACTTATAGATACGTTGTCAAGATCAAGCATAAATTTAAGAAGAAACGATGAGATTTTGGATCTACAAACCCCTCACAGCCGAAGCAGCGAAAAGGCAACCCCACCCCACACAACAAGGGACCAAGTCAATATGGTCGCCCTTAGTAAAATTATTCCAAGCCACAACACAAGAAGGGAAACGAGAAGATGAAGAAGGACATGGGAAAATGGTGTGAGTACCATAAAATTCCTTGGCAGAACACCGACGAATGTCGCTCCAAGAAATTCCTTGTGGCTGAGCTGAAGGCTTTTGAGTCAGAGGTCGATTCCAATTTCATTTCAAATACCAAAGGAGGGAATAAGATTATTGATGCTGAACCCAGTGCCACGGTCACTACCACCAAAGTTCAGCCAAGTGAACCAGAAGAACTAGAGGAAGGGGAATGCCTCTTTCACTCGCATATGTGGGTCAAAGGGGCTCTGATTCATTTCATTATTGACAGGGGTAGTTATAAGAACCTAATTTTAGTAGAGGTATTCAAGTGGCTGGACCTTCCGATGACATGGCACCCACAGCCCTACACCATTGACTGGATTCATTGATGAAGAGATATTCGTGTCAGGCAACAGTGTCATCTGCCCTATGACATCAAGCCTTTCAAAGATGGTGTACTGTGTGATATTTCTCCCCTTGAATTTTGTGATGTTCTTTTAGGACAACCATATTTTTGGAAGCGTTATGTTGTGTATGATTCTAGACCCCACAGTGTTATTATTACTTTGGGTAGACAATTGTGTAGGATCCCAGAGGTGGAACTGCCTACTATTATTTCTTTAATCTCTTCTAAGAAATGCAGTAGGGTTATTTCACAAACCGAGAAGTTCATATTATTTGTGATCCATTCTCACAGTAAGAAGAAGGTCATCGCCACATTTGTGGCCTTTACATAATGCCTCTCTTTGCACCATAAGAAAGTGGATGGGATCATGGAATAATACAGAGACATTTTTGCCTCACCTACAGGGGTACCAACACACCTCCAAGTCAAGCATCCAATTGATATGACCCCCAGTGCACCTCTACCTAATGGGCCAGTCTATCAACTCTCACTGATGGAGAATGACGAAATTAGGCATCAGATCCAAGAGATTCTTCAAAAGGGGAACATCAGACCTATATCCTCCCCTTGCGAAAGCTCGATTGTACTGGTGTAGAATAAGTATGGAACTTGGCGAATTTGCATTGATTATAGAGCCTTAAACAAAATCACAGTCTGGAACTGCTAGCCTATTCCTAGGATTGATGACCTTCTTGACCAACTTAAGGGGGGGAAATTATTCAACGAGATTAACCTGAATTATGGCCACCACAAGTTTCCCATCGAACCAACTAATGTTTGGAAGATTGCCTTCAAGTCTAAAGAAGGTCTCTACGAATGGTTAGTCATGCCCTTTGGATTAACAAATGCACCAGCCACTTTCATGAGGTTTATGGATGATGTATTGAGACCCTTCACCAACTCCTTTGTGGTAGTATATTTGGATGACATCCTCATCTTCAAAAAAACATGGGAGGAGCACATGCGGCATATTCAACAGGTTTGAGCACTATGCAAAAACACAATCTTTATGCCAACTTGGAAAAATGCTCTTTTGGAATGAACAGGGTCCAATACCTGGAATACATTATTTATGAGCATGGGGTACATGTTCATCCAGCTAATATCCAAGTCATTTGTGGCTAGCCAGCCCCAGCCACACTGAATGAGCTTCAGATCTTTTTGGGACTAGCCAATTTCTACCAACGGTTCGTGTTGGAATTCTCCCATATTGCATGGACCCTCAAACAGGTGACCAAGGGTGGTGGTAGGACCAATTTCATGCGGGGGAAAGATAAGAAATGAGAATTTGATGATATGAAGCATCGCTTGTGCTCAACTCTAGTACTCTCCTTGTTTGATATGCAACAACCATTTGAGATTGAGACTGATGCATTTGACTATGTTGTGGGTGTATTTCTCACTCAGCACAAGCATCCTGTGGCATACCATAGTGATACACTCTCCAATTATTTATGGAAATACCCCACCCATGATAATGAAATGTATTCCATTTTACAAGTTTGTCGTCAATGGAAACATTAAATTCTAGGGAAAGAGACGATCATACACATTGATCACAAGCCTCTGCAGTTCATACAAACATAGGGGAAATTGTAGAATGAAAACCATTAGAAGTGGTCCACCTATCTGCAACAGTTCCATATCAACATCAATTATAGGACAAGTATATCCAATCATGTCGCTAACTACCTTAGTCGGCCTCCTGTGGCTTCCCTCACCACTATGCTCATGTCCTGTGGACATGAAGCATCGGAGTGGCCCCAACTTTATCAACAAGATCTAGAATTCACCACCAGATATCATCTCTCGGGTACGTGCCCCACTGTCACTAATTTTCACATTCATGATGAATTATTATGCCACCTGGGCCATCTTTGTGTTCCTACAAGCGAGCGTGCAAAACTAATTTGGGAAGCCCACTACATTCGGGTGGCAGGACATTTTGGCGTAGAGAAAATTGTGGTCATTCTTTAGAAGCATTTTTATTGGCCAAAACTTTGGCATGACGTTAGAAAGTATATTAGAAATTGCTCTGTCTATTCCATTTCCAAGATAAACATCAAGAATCAAGGCTTATACACCCTTCTTCCTATTCCCAAAAAATCATGGGAATCCATCTCAATGGATTACATGTCTGGTTTTCCATCCACCAAGAATGGAAATGACTGTGTGTTTATGGTCGTTGATTGGTTTTCCAATATGGCCATCCTCACATCCTATAAGAAGAATGTCACAGTGGCAGATATTTCCAAGATATTCTTCGAACGAGTTTGGTTCCACTTTAGGATACCAGAGACCATCATCTCTGATCGATACAACAGGTTCCTCAGCACCTTTTGGTTGAGTCTGTGGTCTTTGTTGGACACCAAGCTCACAAAATCCACTACTTTCCAACCCCAAACTGATGGCCAAATAGAGGTCATCAATCAATTTATTTTGCACATCTTGTGTATGTACAATTCTAAGCATCCCCATACATGGGACGAGAGTCTCGCATATGTCTAACACAACTACAACAGGGATCTCCATAGTTCCACCGACCATAGCCCATTTCAGGTGGGTTTGGGATTCCAACCCTTGGGACCCATTGATGTTTCACTTCCTCTTTCCACCACACAGACAAAATCTTCCTCTAATCAGTCTACCATCGAAAAATCCACCAGATTTAGCACATCGGCCAATAGGTCCAAGAGATTTTTGCAGAAATTTAATGCTAAGTACAAGTAGTGCCATGATCAACATAGGGTATCACACCAGTTTCAGGTTGGCGACAAATTATGGTTACATTTGTAGAAGGAGCATCTCACCGGGCCCCATCGAAAGCTTTTCCCACTTCGTTATCAACCTTACTCTATTACCAAGGCTATGCGTAGAAATTATTTTGAGCTCAACACTCCATCCTTCCTTGGTTTGCATCCAGTATTCAATGTGGACCTCCTTCAGCCATATTTTCCACCGTTATTGGACACCTCTGCGATCTTTGAACAACTGACCCAAACAAATCTCAACCATGACTGCATGGAACAAGCATCCACCGATCATATCATGGAAACACAGGTCAAGGGCACTTGCCAGCAGTGGATCCATATTTATCGGGTTGTCAAGGCAGGGCAACTCCTACACCAAGGCAAGTGGCTCACCCGGGACCAAATCTAACAGAAGTTTCCTCACCTGATGGGGGAAATCAATGCAATGGAGAAAATTTCTTCCTAAGGGGGGAGGATTGATCCAGGTGGATATTGGTGGCCACCCACCTATTCCAATTAGCTCCTTGTGTCCATTTTTTTGTTCAACATGTCCTTTTGTACTACTTTATAATTATGATTTCTACACTTCTAGGGTTGTTTGAAGCCTCACACATTATCCAGGTGGATATGGGTTGCCTCTCGCCTAATCCAACTGGATTATTTTGTATGTTTTCATGTCAGCACATCTTGTTGTACTTTCATGGTTTTTTGGGGGCCCTAAACATTGTTTTTTTTTTATCACCACATTCAGAATATAGACAGAGTCAAAGTCTGATGGTGGAATGTGTAGTTCTCTGAAATACCTTTCTAATGAGCTATCAAGCTCCTAAAACAGAGGTCGTATGCAAAGGTTACGACCCTAGGAAGTTGATGTACCAAATTACACCAACTTACCCATAGGGCCCATATGACGTTTGGTGTTTCACCTTCTAGGGTTAGGATTTTGGATGTCTATGGTTTTGGCATTCATGAGTAATATGAAAAGGGCCTATGGAGCCTCATTGTAATCCATTCTACTTAGACGGATGCGCATAGCATCCACATCTCTTCTCAGAGATAACTACCACCATTCGAGCAAGTTTCAGTTATGTATTTTTACAGTTTCATCATATTTCATTTTTTTAATAGAAGATATTGTTCATTGGATATTTGTTTTATTCTTCCTATCTCTATGTTTATTGTATTCAGTCTGTTAATCAGTTCGTTCCACTCCTAAATCCGGATCATATCTACTCACCAAGATCAATCACCAAGAAAACTCTCAACCATATGTACAATATCACCAAGATGTGCATCAACCAAGAATATCAGAACAACTCATAATCATCACCAATATGAATCTGTGCTTCTAATAATATACCAAGACAAGTTCTCTACATTATCCATAAACCATGTGTCAACAATACTACTAACAAGTGCCTTTAACCATGTAGCAAGTATGTACCAACCGTGCATCAACTACACATCAACTATGACTCATCAAGATGTACCAACATCATAAACTATACACCTCATGTATGTTCCAACTCATCAACTACTTGTCTCAACCATGTATCCAACATGTACCTCAACCATATACCAATAAAACCACCAAAATTTCTCTAGAAATACATCACATTATACATAAACCAAATACCATAAACCCTTACATCAAACCATGTGCCACAACCTAACTGTTATGTAGCCTCAAGCTAAACCAACAACTTCAGAAACACATCACAACCAAAATACCAATATCCATATGCCAAATACAAATAATAGAATACCAATTGTATCCCTCAACAAATCTTATGTATGCAACAATACTCAACATCCAATACCATATCAAGAGATAAACCCTAGAGAAAAAAACATACCTCAAACAAGATGTGACAAATATCTCATAAATACACCCCAACAATGTTGTTTCCGTAGTTCTGCTGTCGCGGTTCTGTTATCGCGATTTTTTTACACAATTGTTTTTCCACACTTTTTCTGCAGTGATTTTTTCGTCGCACTTTTTCTGTCGTGGTTTTTATGCTACAATTTTTATTCTACATTTTTTCTGCCACGATTTTTCTGCCACACTTTTCCTGTCATGATTTTTCTGCTGCACTTTTTATGCCGCACTTTTCTCTTTCAATAATACATGCCCAAATAACCTTTCACAAAATAGATATTCAATGATATTCAATAGGTACTTATGGGAGACATTTCTCTCTTATTTATACTTCCATATAGCTTCCTCAATGGGTTACCTTCTAACCAACTTGACCCACTTTCCTTCTTTTAGGGCTAACCCACTTCTAACCACTTGTCCACTTCTAACTGACTTTGCTACAAATAGTAAATTATCCATTTCTAGTTGCAACTAACTTTATTATTTAATTAATTTCTTTTGAAACCACTTAGAATTATCCATAAATAGCAAACTCACCATTTCTTGTTGCAACCACTTTATTATTTAAATAATTTCTCTTTTCAACTACTTTCACTACTTTATTATTTAAATAATTTATCTTTACTCACAACTTCTTGTTGCAACTAACTTTTCTATAAGTAGTAAATTCATAACTTCTTCTCCCTTAACTAACTTCTTGTTGCAACCACTTTATTATTTAATTTATTTCTTGGTCAACCATTTTGACTATTCAATCTTCTCATCACTACTACTTTACCATAATTACCAAACTCACAACTTCGTGTTGCAACTGATTTATTTTTAATTATTTTCTTAATGCAACAACTAACCCATGATTGACTCCTAGTTACCATCAATTTGACTAGTACACGTCTTCTAGGAGATTCTAGAATAATTGACTTATTTGACCTTCTAGGGACTTCTATATAACTCATGAGGGTTCTCGAACTTCATATGGCCATAACTCTCTAACCGTGAGGAGTTATGTGGTGTTCCACATATCACCGGAAATGGCATGACATATACTATCGATCTAGAATATTATTACCTATAAATTCACTAATAGTCATTCCTTTATACCTCAAGCATACTAGGTTCCCTTACCCATTCCTTTCTATTACCAGAATTCACTAACAGAATTCTCCAAGGGTTGACATCAATCTACAATATCACTCTCTAAAGGTTGACATCAATGAAAACCAATAGTCTAGACCAACTTTCCATCAACCTAAGCCAATTGTTTGACAATCTCCCCCTTTGGCATTGATGTCAACACCAACATTGATGGAAACACTTAGTCATGATAAAATTCATCCTCATACTTCTCATCAATATTTCTATCTCTCCCCCTTTGATATCAATGGAAAAGGGTATCCCTTATTGGGGATTGAACTCTCCTTGGGGATACTCCCCATGTCTAAATTCCTTTAATATTTTATCTGGGTTTATAAGCCTATGATTACTCTGTATCCCTTCATATGAATAATATCTCCCCCTTTGAAAAATTCTTTGAATGATATTTCTACCTATCTTTTTGGTTATGTTTCTCTCTCTTTACTTCATTGCAAGATGTTGTGTAGAAAAAAATAAGTCTTCATGTACCTGCTACCTTTTGGAGTTATTGTCCACTGGTGCTTCCTTGTGTAATCAACTGACATATAATAAAAGCATTCAATAACATGAATTCAAATATTCCTATGTCAATATTTCTATCTCTCCCCCTTTGATATCAATGGAAAAGGGTATCCCTTATTGGGGATTGAACTCTCCTTGGGGATACTCCCCATGTCTAAATTCCTTTAATATTTTATCTGGGTTTATAAGCCTATGATTACTCTGTATCCCTTCATATGAATAATATCTCCCCCTTTGAAAAATTCTTTGAATGATATTTCTACCTATCTTTTTGGTTATGTTTCTCTCTCTTTACTTCATTGCAAGATGTTGTGTAGAAAAAAATAAGTCTTCATGTACCTGCTACCTTTTGGAGTTATTGTCCACTGGTGCTTCCTTGTGTAATCAACTGACATATAATAAAAGCATTCAATAACATGAATTCAAATATTCCTATGTAATTATCATCCATTATGATAATGTTCCTATCTCTAAACCACTCTCTAAACCAATATAAGAATCCATGCTCTCATCCACTGTCATATATCTATCCAAACATGTTAAGTATTCTTATGAATCCATGTCTATAGATACTTTCCAAGACTCTACTACAAAACTGTCCATAATGTTGACCCATATGTCATTGAACTATCATGAAGTCTTCAGTACTGCAATTGATTAATATATCATATTTTACTTATGCTAACTGACTGTGCTAAATATTTCTACTCAAACTCTATAAGTTGCTCAAATGATGGTTCTTTGGTATGTCTCAACTACCTCATAAAATCCCCTTATCTATTATTCATATTACCTGGGATTCTCTAATATGGATGGCTCAAAAAAAATCCTACTCTGATGCGGAGTCATCATCATCTTCATTGGTAGATTCATCATCTCTCTAAACTCTAACTTCTTTATTTATGTTTGTGGATTCATATTTCACTACAATACCTGAAATTACAATCTCTTGAACATGTCCCTTACTTACCTGTCCTCCTTTTCTTTCATTTATTTTCCAAAAAATTATCTATCTGACAACTTCCTTTTTCTTTGTATATTTGTCTTCATCTTGTTTTATTTCCAATCTTGTGATCTCTGGGATCTGGTCTTTTTTCACTTGTTCTTCCTGTTTTCTTATCCATACTTTCTTATATCTCATATCAGTGTTATCTTTTGTGGAAGTATCGATCATGATTCTACAATCATGAGCTATGTGTCCATAGTTATGACATTTGTAACATTCAATGTTACGTGGGGCCACATAAGAATTTCTTGCTTGAACATTTATTTTATAATCCCTGCAATATGCAACCTTATGTCCAAAGTTAGTATAGTAAAAACAATGACCATAAAAGAAATTTACATACCTGGGAGTGAATGATCTTCTTTGTTGTGTAGTCCTTTTGAATATTTTCCTTGATTGATCATGATCATGATTGAACCTTCTTTGTGGTTTGAACATGGATGGTCTTATTGAAGATGTATGTTCATTATTTTTCTCAGATTATCGTTGACCATGATTCCTTCCTTTGATTACTTCTGCATAAATATTTATCTTTTCTTCATTCTTCTTTTCTACAAACCTAGAGTTCTTCTCTTCATTGTAATATACCATATATAAAAAGTATGCAAAACAGAATTAAAATGCTAGAAATGGCAGAATAACAACAATATAACCAGAACAATCACCACATTAGCAATGAAATGATATAAGAATAACAACAAAAATGTTAAGAACCAAATATCAATATAGCATAGAAAAACCTCAGAATAAGTACTCAACACCTTGAAAAAGAGAGAATTTTAGATAATAATCCTCTTTGAGGGGGAAACCTCCTTTTACCCCACATAAATGTTCAAGTACAAGATGATTCCAAATGAAAATATCTCCTTGGTATATATAGGATACTAGAGGGTATAATTACAACTAATGGAATAAAGCCGACATAAATAAAATAACATTACTAATGTAATATGCTCCAATTAAGGGGTAATGAGCCAATATTAGGGATTAACATGCCCCTCCCCTTGAGATAAGTGTTGTCCACAACGCTTGAGTAACTCTGGATGCTTCTGTATAAAATACTTATCTTCCCAAGTGGAATCTTTAGCTGGTAGTGTCCTCCATTTAATGAGATATTCTGAAATGGATCTATTCCTCAACTGGCAAATTCTTGTGTCAGTGATGGCTTTAGGCTCCAATATGATTTTTCCTTCATCGTAAAGTTCTAGAAATATAGTTTGAACTGGTATCTTGTCACCTATAACCTTATTTAAGCATGAAACATGGAAAACTTGGTGTACTCGTGAAGATGCAGGCAACTCCAATTTGTTTTCCATAGTACCAATCTTTTGCAACACCTTATAAGGACCATAGTACTTTGGTGATAATTTATTATCCTTCTTGGCTTGCTTGAGGGACATCTGTTTGTATGGTTGTAGTCTTAAAAACACCCAATCCCCTATTTCAAAACTTCTTTCACTACAATGTTGATCTACTTGTTGTTTCATGTGATTTTGTGCCATGGTCAGGTTGTTCTTTAAGATTTGGAGAACTTGTTGTTGATCCTCGATGTGATATTCCACTGCTTGAACCTTAGATTTTTCTTTTGGAGAAGAAGTGATGGAAGGAGGGTGGTATCCATAGAGTGCCATAAAGGGTGTCATTTTTGTTGCAGTATGAAAGGAAGTGTTATACCACCATTCTACCAAGGGTAACCATTTGAACCATTCTGTTTGTTTATCAGAGACAAAGCAACGAAGGTATCCTTCCAGAAATTTGTTCACTATGTCAGTTTTTCCATCAGATTGAGGATGACAGGATGAACTATGAGCCAATTGAGTACCCAAACAAGAAAATAATTCTGTCCAAAAATTTCCAGTGAAG
>JASDQU010586379.1:86023-100287 GCA_032191745.1 Picea mariana | reverse complement strand
AAAATTAGGGTTTATGGTTTACATGAGGAATTGATGATGGAATAAAGTGGGTGTGTGAGTGAAATTTGAGTCCAGAAACCCTCCCATATATTTAAGGCATGTGAATAGTCTATCCATGACAAATTTTAGTGCATACATAAACTGTTTGAAAAAATTTCAACGTTGGCCCCATTCACAGGTCACTGTTGTCGGTGTCCGGTCCTAGTACAATTTACGTTCCTCGTTCCTCTTTCCTCGTTCCTCATTCCTTTTTCCTCATTCCTCATTCCTCGTTCCTTGTTCCTTGACCATGGTGTAGTCCCCAAGATCCATTATTTTTGTACAAAACATACTAATGGCATAAAATGTCCCACACAAAGACCAAATTAATATCCGCTACATAAGTCTTTTGTATTTTTTCAAGGACTATGTAATGAATCTCAATTCTAAGAAGATTAAAATAGGACCTAAGAACCTTAAGTTCTTTCCTTAACCATGGGTGACATAACACCATCATTCAATAGTCAAATTGTTACATTTCATTGTCAGGCATCATGTGTACTGAGGGCTTGAGCCACCACAAAGGAAACATACAAAGAATATTTGTCTTATGAACAAGATATGGTACTATACATTTTGAGGTTTGGCATAGAGATTGTTCTTATAGACTACACTACATTTCACCATAATATAATCCCTACACTCCTTTCAAACCATGTAACACCATTCAAATTAAACACACTATTCTTGTGACGAATTAGCTATACTATCGACGAACTTTTTTTGATGATAATATAGCTAATTCGTCGCAAGATTATTCACTTTTTTCTCTCTTGCGACAATATAAAATGATGTTTGGATTCATTTCATGTTTCGTTTATCAACTTGAAATTAAAATTTGATACTTTGCAAGCTAGCTGGACCTTGAATCAAATACAAATATGAAATTTGGAATCATTAACATATCTACTAGAACATATGAAAAATAGGGTTTATGGTTTACATGATGATATGATGATGGAAGAAAGAGTGTGTGTGAGTGAAATTTGAGTCCAGAAACCCTCCCATATTGTTAATGCATGCGAATAGTCTATCCATGTCAAATTTCAATGCATTCAAATACAGTTTGAAAAAATTTCAATGTTGGCCCCATTCACATGTCATTGTTGCCGACCTCTAGTATTTTTATGGTGTTGATTAAGCAATCAACAAAAAAGAGGGATTTTTCATCACAAATATGACATAGATACATTGTATATACATTAATGTAGAACCTGAAAGAAAAATGAAGAAATATTGACGAAAACTTAAAACTTGTGTCAACCAAATTGTGTACTTTGAAAGAAAATTAGGGTTTATGGTTTACATGATGAATTGATGATGGAAGAAAGTGGGTGTGTGAGTGAAATTTGATTCCAAAAACCCTCCCATATTGTTAATTCATGAGAATAGTCTATCCATGACAAATTTTAGTGCATACATGAACTGTTTGAAAAAAATTCAACATTGGCCCCATTCACAGGTCACTGTTGTCGGTATCTAGTCCTAGTACAATTTTCGTTCCTTGTTCCTTGTTCTGTGTTCCTCATTCCTTGTTACTTGTTACTCATTCCTTGACCATGGTTTATTCCACAAGATCCATTATTTTTGTACAAAAAATACTAATGGCATAAAATGTCCAACAGAAAGACCAAATTAATATTCGCTACATAAGTCTTTTGTCTTTTTTCAAGGACTATGCAACGAATCTCAATTCTAAGAAGATTAAAATAGGACCTAAGAACCTTAATTTATTTCCTTAAACATGGGTGACATAACACTATCATTCAATAGTCAAATTGTTACATTTCATTGTCAGGCATCGTGTGTACTGAGGCTTGAGCCACCACAAAGGAAACATACAAATAATAATTGTCTTATGAACAAGATATGGTACTATCCATTTTGAGGTTTGGCATAGAGATTGTTATTATAGACTACACTACATTGAACCATAATATAATCCCTACACTCTTTGCAAACCATGTAACACCATTCAAATTAAACACAATATTCTTGCGATGAATTAGCTATACTATTGACGAACTTTTTTCGTTGATAGTATAGCTAATTCGTCGCAAGATTATTTACATTTGTCTCTCTTGTGACGATATCAAATGATGCTTGGATTCATTTCATATTTGGTTTATCGACTTGAAATTAAAATTTGATACTTTTCAAGCTAGCTGGACCTTGAGTCAAATACAAATATGAAATTTGGAATCATTAACATATCTACTAGAACATATGGAAAATAGGGTTTATGGTTTACATGATGATATGATGATGGAAGAAAGAGTGTGTGTGAGTGAAATTTGAGTCCAAAAACCCTCCCATATCGTTAAGGCATGCAAATAGTCTATCCATGTCAAATTTCAATGCATACAGATACAGTTTTAAAAAAATTGAACGTTGGCCCCATTCACATGTCACTGTTGCCCACCTCTAGTATTTTTATGGTGTTGATTAAGAAATCAACGAAAAAGAGGTATTTTTCATCACAACTATGAAACAGATACATTGTATATACATTAATGTAGAACCTGAAATAAAAATGAAGAGAGACTGACGAAAACTTAAAACTTGCGTCAACCAAATTGTGTACTTTGAAAGAAAATTAGGGTTTATGGTTTACATGATGAATTGATGATGNTGACAAATTTCAGTACATACAGAAATTGTTTGAAAAAATTTCAACGTTGGCCCCATTCACAGGTCATTGTTGCCGGTGTCTAGTCCTCGTACAATTTCTGTTCCTTGTTCCTTGTAAAATTCGTTTGAAATTACACATGTCCCAACATCTAGTACTGCAAGGGAGTATTTTATGGCGTTGATTGAGAAATCAACGAAAAAGAGGGATTTTTCATCAGTACAACTATGACAAAGATACATTGAATATACATTAATGTAGAACCTGAAAGAAAAATGAAGAAAGACTGATGCAAACTTAAAAATTGCGTCAACCAAATTGTGTACTTTGAAAGAAAATTAGCGTTTCAAAAAAATCTATATAAATGACAAACACGTTCATCGAAACTTTGTTGATGCAATACTGTGACAACAATATTGATGAAATCCTATACGGTCATGATGGTATAAAAATGAAATAGCTTCTCTTGGTTTCAAGAATAATTTATCCTCTACTGAACAAGGCCAATCACGTGAAGGTGGAAGCTCATATGGTCCCTCCCCTCCCCCTCACATCACTCTCAATTGATCCCTAAAACCCAATCTATAAAATATAAAATAATCGAAAGCAACCTCCTATTAAGATTCATGCATAGAAACTACAAAAACAAAAATTAATGAAGGTACATGAAATTATGTGTTTCTAAATGATATTTTTAGTCTACCACGTACTTTAGTATATTGGAAACTATTTTCAGGTTTCACATAATAATTAAACAACATGTAACATAGGATATAAAAATGTTGCATAAAACTTAAAAACATGTAATTAACCCATGAGATTATAAGTAAATTATTTTAAGAGAATAATTCATAAAAATTAAAATATTATATAGTCATGTACCTAATCCAACCTTAACATCTGTGTAATCATCCTTATTCTGTATCTTGATCTTGATCTTCTTCATCGAACTCAATATCTGTATCATCATCCGATTTAGAAGTGATGTTGAAAGGATTGATGATATCATCATCATCATCAATGCCATTTTATAGCATATTTTCATCAACATCATCATCAAGAATTGCAATATTGTCTCCTACACCTGGATCATGATCTTCTTCGTCTTCTTTATGTGTCGACCCTCCATGATATTCTGGATCTGTCTAATCTGTTGAATCATCTTCTTTCTGTAAATGAGTATACTTAATTGGCCTTCCTCTTGGATCATATCTAACAACAAATGACCAATCCCTTGCACCTGGAACATTTGAGTAAAATACCTGTTCACATTGGCTTGGAAAAACATAGCAATCATGTCCTCTTTCAAATACCGTTGTTTTAATCATTGGAAATCTGTTGGTATGTTGAATAACATTTCTTTCCTCATCGCATTCATGCATTCGTAACCTATACCATTTGACATCGAACATAACTAATTTGAAGGAATTAAAGTCACACTCAAGTATATTGTTTAAATACCCATAGTATCTATTTTGAGATTCTCGAGGATGTCTATCATTCCTAGAGGAAACATTAGTGACCTGGAATACTTCAGTTATCCCACTATCATAAGTTTTCCTTGTTTCATCTAATTGTTTGATGCGAAATTTACGACCATTGCACCACATAGCCTTGTGGTGTTTCAACTGCAATATGTCATATATGTAAAAGATACATTGTCAATTAATAAATTAACATATATTTATATAACTTCGAAAGTATCTGAAAAATACAGTACGCATGTAGTCACATTAATATAATATAAAATAACTGAATAAAATGGGTGAATTTTCTTAGCTGTCCATCTTTCAAACCATATGATAAATCAATTTCCCTCTGCGTAACATTGGCATCTCCGTTACGATGAGCTTCTCTAACCAATTCAGACAGTCGTTTCCATGATAACCTACCTCCATTATGTTGTTTACATATTTCAATCCGTACATTCATCCAGTCAAGATTATTTGCAATGTATAGATGCAGTGCATCTCACTCTTGAGCAACTAAATCAAAAAATCATAATTCACCAATATTAAATATTAGTTATAACGTCCAGTATGCATGTAATTATAAATATTAATAATTTATGAAATACACGATATTAATATATTAATGAGTATGATCATATACACAAAAAACTAAACTTTGTATGTATTATTAATATAATTTTTCACAATTATTAATATATTACCTCTCATTTTTTTCATTCTACCTTGCCCCAACAGATGCTTCTGATCTTCAAATTTTTTGATGGAGTTCACATCCCAAATGCAATCCACTACATGCATATTTGGCACTGCTAATTTAGGAAGATACTGACTAATATACACCATGGATTGATATACCATATATACCTCCACCATAGAACCCTCATGACGTGCTCTTTGTCTAACCAATGCCTTCAATGATTTCAAGTACCTCTCCACCATCCACATTGACCTTGTGTGAATAGGTCCACAAATTTCAATCTCCTCAACTTGGTGTATGAGGTAGTGTTCTTGTGCATTGAAAAATGTTGGAGGTATATACTTTTTCATTTTACACATTAGACGAGAAATTTCTCTCTTCCAATACTTTATATCATCTTCATGGATTCTTTCAATGACAACCATGTACATGAGATCATGACAAAGGAAAATAACATGTTTCAACATAACATAATATAATATATTACATTACAAGTAAAACACGCATCATTAAGTACAACAATAATTCGAAAGAAAATTTTGCATATAAATCACAACTTCTTACCTCATGTATTTTTCCAAGATCATATATAACTTGTTTGACGTTGTTGTCAAAGTCGTTTGGGAGAGATAGCGGTAGAACATACTGTAACAAAAAAATGAATCATTATTTGTTTCGACCAAAGTAGACAAGAAAAAATAAAAAAAATGAAAGATGTATAAGGCCAATATATATAAATATGTATGCCAAAATTATTACCGTAATGAAGGTATGCCAATCATGTGTTTTTACCACACCAAATTCACCTTTCTTCGTTAAGATATTATTTATGTTTGAAGCAAAACCCATGGGAAATTTAATTCTTTGAATGACNAGTTTATTTCGGTCTAGTACTCCATCTGATCTATTTGAATATCGGATCACACTTCGCATTCCATGATTGGCTTCTTGAATGTCAGTACAAATTTTGACAATTTTTTCTTTGTCCCTCCTACCATCTATGATTCACCATAACGTTTCAGTCACATTCTTCCCGATATGCATTGTATCAAACAAATGAGCTATTTTTATCTCCTCATAGTAGGACAACCTCATGAATTGAGCGGGATACCATTTCATTCCTCATGGAAGCCCATTATTAATACCTTCATGATGATTGCAACCTTCATGAAGCATAAAAGAAATCACAAAAACAATTTTCAAATACGGTAAAATAAATTCAATGATTAAAATAAACATTCAAAACATTACATGATCTATGATACAGTATGAAATTGAGTACCTTGACGATTTCTATTATATTCCAACCTCCATAGGTGAGGTGTCATTCTTTGTGGTTTTAAATCAGTCTCTTCGTTCCCATTGAAAATATGTTTTTCAGTAGTACGATACCTATGGTTCTTAGGAAGAAGGTGCCTATACTCATCAAACACCATCTTTCCTAAACTTTTTGAATGGCGATACTTCATCTTAGGGCCACAAACTGGACATGCAAATTTACCCTTTGTTTGAAGATATGCAAAAAATGGATTAATGTCAATTATACGATGAGATTATTTAAAAATTAAACATGCACCATGATAACATTAAAAAATTATATAGTATTAAAGAGAAATATTAGAATGCTACATGCCACAAAAATGTGTTAGTCTAGGGGCATCATGGATTGTCCATAAAAGTATTCCACGAAATTTAAATTTCTTCTCCCCGATTGGTTTACATGTGACATACATTGCGATGCCAACCCATAACTTTAGTAGCTCGTTGATAAGAGGTTCAATATATACATTCATATCTTTAACCTGGTACTTACCTAATTGTTTGAAATTACACGTAATTACTATAGGAATGATATCATGTAATATATATAAGTAAATAGATAAACAAAAGATATTATGAAAAAATTGAAACAAATGAAAATGTTACATTCAAAAAATTAATGTAAAAAAATACTTGGAACAATCATTGTCAACATTATGTGCTCCCTCTTTATTGACATCCAAGGAGGAATGTTATTGTTGATAACAAAAATAGGCCACACTGAGTAAATAGACCTAGGCTCTCCGAATGGATTAACACCGTCAGCTGCCAATGAAAGCCTAGCATTACAAGGTTCATCTTTGAAATCTGCCCATTTTCCCTCAATTTCCCTAAATGCAGAACCATTGATAGGCATTCGAAGAACACCATCTCCACTTCTGTTACATGCATGTTAATCCATAAATTGTGCTATGCTTTCACATCTGAACAATCGCTGCAAACGTGGAATTATGGGAATATGATGAAGAACCTTTCGAGGCACCCTTTTTGTTATTTGATCAGTTCAATATCTACTGATAAGACATTGTAGTCATTCTGTTTTCAAAGCATGTTGTCCATAATATATAATATGGTCATTGGGACATGCATCTATAGTTTGATAATCCATTCCAATGTCTTTCATAATGGCATGCAAACCTTAATATGTGCGAGGTAAAATATTTGATGATGGTAATAAAAAATCACCTAACAATCTACAACATAACAAATAACTAGTTAATGTAAGAATATTAATCGTAAAAATTGCATTCTTATTTTACACATTAATTAGCACTAAAAACAAATAGAAAAAAACAACATTTATGTATAATATGAGATAAAACATACTACATACCTTAGGATCTGTGTCATACAAGTGTTTGAAAAATTATTCATAACCTTTAAGTTCACTAGCAACAATGTAGTAGAGAGAAGATTTGCTCTTAATCCTTCATAAAGTCGTTTATTTTCCTTTTCTAATAGAGGTTCATCATAAATACCAACATTGTCCCCATCCTCATCTGGCTGCGAAAACAATTCTTGGATCATTTGATTTGCCCCATCATCTTCTTCCATGGGATCATTAACTTGATTTGTACCATCATCTTCTTCCATGAGATCCTTATTTGCTTGGTCATGATGTTCCTCAGCTTGTGCAACATCATTTCTACTAATACTTGGTGCAATATTCTGCGGAAAGTTAGAGGGAAACTCTAACTTTATAATTACAAACAATCATGCAAAATTTGTGTATACTATAAGAAACATTCAAACAATATATATATACATATATATAATTTTATATAAAATTGACAAAATAAAAACAGATAATGAATATATAGCTAATTACCATGGGACGATATTCATTCGATCCGCCATCAATGTGCCCATATTTCCTACAATGTTTTGTAGCTATTGCTATTAAAATTCTTACGGGACATATGAGGCAACATTTTTTGCAAGGGAAATAACATATACCATCATCCTTTTCACCCGCTTTACTTTTTTCCCCAACTCTAACTATATTCTGCGACATTCTTTCGCACAAAAATACCCTTTCGGAACCGTCATTGTTATAGCAAGATTGTCGCAACATCTTTAAATCGTCAAATATTTATAGGTCAATTTAGGTCACGGTCGTTGAAGAGGAGAATGGTTGTAACGATCAATTTGTCGCTCTTGTGATGAACGTTGACTATATCAATTTAGACTTTGTTAAAATGTATAATGGTTAATATGGATAGTATCAAAAAGTGTAACGGTCAATAGTGAGCGCCGCTCTTGCGACGAAAACACAAGTTTGTCAAAATATATACAATAGTCCACCATCTTTATTATCATCTCAAAAAAAATGAAAGTTTGGTTTCGTTGATAGAGCGACGAATACAGGGTGGATTTAGATCATAATTGAAAAATTGAACTTTTTCTCTTGAATTTTGCGATGAAAGAGTACTTTCGTCGCAATTTTTTCAATATGTAGTAGTGTATCTCTCCTCCACGATTAATTAGGGTGGATAGTCTCACCGTCGAACCCATTATCCCTCTAGGGTTTTTCGTCCCAATATCCAAAGTCACAAGAGCTCTCTCAAATTCGTTTTTATAAAATAACAATACATTAATGAGAGAGGGCACCCTCCTTCTCTTTTTATTTTCTTGTTGACCCTTTTTGGACCCTTTTACCCTTTTAATAAAGTAAAGTGACTTTATAAACTCAAGTCACTTAAAACACCTTTTTAATTAATTACTCAATGTCACTTTAGAAATATAATTTTTTCTAACCTAGTGACATCAATTAATCATCTTGACCCCCTTTTCTTTGTTTTCTATAGCCTACGAGAGTTAGCTAGGCTACTACACCATCCATCTGGAGTGATCACTTGGAAATGGGCATCACACATGTTTTGCAAGAACTAGTGCAGACACAAGAATGATCACGAGAAGGAATGTGTCGTAGGAGAGCCTTGAATACTAGTGGTGGCAATGGCAGTGCCTACTTTCATTGAACCAACAAGCCATTGTTGATAGTTCCATAAGATCTTGATTGATCCCTTTATCCAATTTAAACATTTTTAGTTATATTTTTCTAAGTTTTCTTATCTCTTATAAATTTCTATCTATTGGTTCATGATTTTAGTGGTCTCATTCATGGTTGTCATTGCTTGTGAAAAATATTCCTTGGACTCTCATACATCCTCACCCAGAAGTTTACTTTCATGATGCCTAGGCCTTTATATTTTGGGTTGGCCCTCTCATCACATTTACCAACATGTAATCTTCTCATGGCCTTCATACTCTAGGTTGGTCTCACTTATTTCTTATTTTCTTAAGTGTTGAATCCCAAGCCTCCTTTACCTTTCCATTTAGTGTTGGCATCATGCATCTCCTTGTTAGCATTGTTTCCTTACTTTCCACCTACCTTACCACATACATTTTGTAATAACAACCTCCTTCATATTTTCATTATCGCATTATTTTATTCTTGTCTTTTCTTGCCCCAACAACTTGTCCATGCCATCTCCTTGGCCTAGTTCTCCTTCTCGATATATCACTCCTTGCCAAAACATATTGGCATAGTCTCCCTAAGGTAATTGTGATCAAATTGTCTTTGAGTTGTTATCACCTCCATATCTGAATGAAAATTAGCAATACTTTTGCCACGAGCATTGGGCCTTTTTATTTCATTGAGTTGTTCCTCTTATTCTCACGTGGCATTGTTTGCCAAAATTCACTTTTCACCCTACTAATAGAGTTTGATACTATTCCCACCATTTCCATATATATTAGTTGATTCATCGCTTTACTTCCCTCCATTTTCATGAATTGCCACTATAATTTCCACCTCACATGACTTGACATTTCCTGTGTTTTGTAACATTACTTGCCAATGCCTATACTTTCCACCTTGCTTGGTTGAGTTGAGATTCATACCATCTACTGATGCATTTCCTATATTACACACCACCCCACAACTATTCACATTTTCATTTATATCATTTAGTGAATCCCTTGCTTAGTGTATGCCACTTGCATTGTCACTTACTTTATGTACTTATTATCAAGTTGATTGTTACATACATGTGGATAGAAATATTAACATGATGATAATGGAGTCGTGCATTGAGTAGTTAGTATGCATTTGGTAGGTCACTTAATATTAAATCTTTCCTTTTACCTTTTTTAATACTATATGCATTTTAGTATGCATTTGGTAAGTCACTTAATATTAAATCTTACCTTTTGTAATACTATATGAATTTGAGGGAGACCTTGGATCCTACACATATTGCTTCCATACATGTGCACCACCTAGACACATCCAATAACGTCCATGGATTTATGCATAAATCCTTGTGTCGTGAGCATTGAGTGACATCAGGTGCAACATTTCTAGGATAAATTCTATCTCACAACCATGTAGGGTGATTGGAAGCCACTTATATGGTGAATTTTTTTATTTTTAATATATATTTTTTATTGAAACCATGGGTGGAGGTTTCTTGTGCAAAAACAATGTCAATGTATTTGTAGTTGAGGACAAGGTTGTGGGGGTTAAGAACTTTATGTTAGAACACTTTATTATAATTATTGAAGAATTCGTTTTTAACAAGATGCTTAATCTGTTGATTAAGGTTAGTTGTTATTAATGTCAACCCTTGAAGAAAGCCCGGTAGCACAAAGGTTTGGGTAATGGACCCAAGTTTGTTCCAAAGACAAAAATGCACTTTTGAATGGTCTCAATGATACGGTATTCACCAAAGTTGCACATTGTAAATCCTCTAAAGAGATTTGGGACAAGCTTCGAAATATTTATGAAGGAGATACAAAAGTCAAATCAACAAAACTTCAAACTTACAGAGGTCAGTTTGAACAACTAAAAATGAAGGAAGGTGAGAATATCGCAGCCTACTTCTTACAAGTCGATGAAACAGTGAATGAAATCATAGGATTGGGAGAAGAAATCAAAGGATTTGTAATTGTTCAAAAGGTACTAAGATCTCTTCCTATGAGATTTAACCCTAAGATATCAACACTAGAAGAAAGATCGGATCTAAACTCAATAAACATGGATGAAATGCATGGAATCTTCACAGCATACGAAATGAGAACTGAACAAGAAAATACAGATGTAAAAGAAGCAACATTCAAATCATCCAAAATATCAAAGAAAAATAAAAAAGAAGAATATAGCAGCAACAGTGACGACTCGGAAGATGATGAAGAAGTGGCCAACTTAGTCAAAAGACTAAACAAGGGAACCGACGGTAGGTATAGAGGTAAGATTCCTTTAATTTGTTTTAATTGTGATGGGATTGGTCATTTTGATAACAAATGTCCTCATAAGAAAAAGATAAATGATGAATGTTACTCAAAAGGGAAACACACATCTAAAGGCAAAAGAACTACAAAGAAAGTTTTTAAGAAAAAATTATGCACCAAAGAAGACATCTCATCATCAGATGAAGATGAAGTCAGTGATAGTGAGACATGAAGAGTTCTATTCATGGCAGTAAAAGATTCTTACAGAGAAGACTCCGAAGAAGAATATGAAGAAACTGAAGAAGAATGTGAAGAAGTCGAAGAAGAAATTGAAGAGGCAAAAGTTGACTTTCGATAAGAATTAATGTGTGACATAGAAGTTATCAGAAGAGAAAAGAAGAAGAATAAAAAACTACAAGCAAAACTAGACAAAAAGGAAGACACTCAAGAACTAGAACAAATGATCACAAAATTGAAGGTTCAAATAGAACAAGATAAAAGAATTGAAGAAGCACTCAAAGAACAACTAGAAGAAAAGGACATGATCATTGGAAACTTGGAACCAGAGATTGTCACATTAAGAAAGGATACTCAAAAGAGAAATATGAAGAATATCTCAAAAGTTTTGGATGACATTATCAACAGTCAAAAATCTCATTTTGACAAGACCAGACTTGGATACAATCGGACAGAAAAGGGATCAAGCTCCAAAACAACAGAGCAAGAAACATATCCAAAAAGCTATGCAGAAACAATCAAAGGGGATAGGAAGATATACAAGGAAGATTACAGGGACACTCCTCCATTGAAAAGATTCATATTTCAGAATCAACAACCAACAGATAGGCCTCAAGAAGAAGAAGGATTCACAAGAGAACCTCCTTTCAGAAGATCCTCAACTCCTAGGTATCAAACTATATTTTTCGGTTTATGTTATGCATGCAATAATTTTGGACATAAAGTTGTGAATTGCAGAGCTAACAACAGGAACAATAACTACTTTGAGAGTAATACACAAAGGGGTTATCCAAGAAGGCTTAGTGAAACATAGAGAAGAAGTTACAACAAGTTTGAATCTTTAAGCACTGAAGTGGAATGTTACAAATGTAACAATTTTGGACATATGACCAAAGATTTCAGAATGACGGTCCTTCCTAAAGAACTGCACCAGAATAACAACAATCACAAACAAGAACCTCAAAAAAGAACATGGATAAGAAAGGAGGATCAATATAGAAATGAAGAATGCACACTCGCTCTACAAGCTAAACAGAAGAAACGTGGTTGGTATGTTGACAATGGATGTTCAAAACATATGACAGGTGATAGAGACAAGTTTCTTACATTACGAAAGGAAAGAAATGGAAAAGTCTCCTTCGGAAATGATGATTTAGCCAAAATCATTGGAAAAGGCATAGTCCGAATTGGGAACAAGAATGAAAAGGAAAAAATTTTTCTACTAGTAGAAGATATGAAACATACTCTTCTAGTGTGAGTCAAATGTGTGACCAAGGTCATAAATTTACTTTTGATTCACAAAAGTGTGAGATAAGAAAAGAAGGTTCAAGGAAATTGGTCGCTACAGTTGCAAGAACTTCAAACAACATATATGTGTTAAGTGAAATTGGAAATGAAAAATGTTGTCTAGGAAAGGAAGATGAAAGTTGGCTATGGCACAAAATAATGGGTCGCATACATTTTGATAACCTTGTCAAATTCAACAAAAGAGAAGCAGTCAGAGAAATGCCCCGGATCGTGAAACCAACCAACACTTTATGGAAACATTGTCAACAAGGAAAACAAACCAAGACCAGGTTCAAATCAAAGGAATATTCAATGACAAGACCATTGGAAATTGTGCATACTGATATAGTTGGAACAACTAAAACCAAGGGCTTAAAAGGTGAGAAATACTTTATGTTATTAGTTGATGATTATACAAGAATGACTAAAGTTTTCTTTCTCAAGAATAAGTCAGAGGCTTTTGAAAACTTCAATATCTACAAGGAAATGGTTGAAAATGAAATGGATTCAAAAATTGAATGCTTGAGATATGATAATGGAGGAGAGTTCACCTCAAAGGAATTTATGGACTACTGCAGTAATCATGGAATAAAAAGAGAATTCTCTGTTGATAGGACACCTCAACAGAATGGAGTTGTTGAAAGAAAGAACATGAGAGTACAGGAAATGGCTCGAACAATGCCAATGGATTCAAAATTGACAGATATTTTTTGGACACATGCAGTGCATACAATAGTTCATATTCAAAACAAAGTAATTCTCAGAAACAACACTGACAAAACCCCTTACGAACTATGGAAAGGAAGAACAACAAATGTAAAACACTTCAGTGTTTTTGGAAGCAAATGCTATATCAAAAGAGAAGATGGCAGAATGGGAGAGTTTGACTCTCGCGTGGACAAAGGAGTACTTGTTGGTTACTCAAATACAAGGAAAACATACAAGTGTTACAATCTAAGATTAAATAAAGTTGTGGAAAGCATCAATGTGAAAATTGATGAAACAGGCAGACCATAATCAAAGGAAGAAGAAAATAAAGCAAGGAAACAACCCTTAGAAGAAGAAGTAGAAGATGAAAAAGAAGTAGAAAAGGAAGATGAAGAGAATCCGACATAAGCAAAAGAGAAAGTTCAAGAAGTGTCTCCAAAGAAACCTAGTAGACGAGTACAAAACAATCATCCTTCAGATCAGATTATCAGAAACAAAGATGCAGTAGTTGAGACTAGAAGAAAAATCTGTTCACCAGAACAAACTCACCTAACACTCTTATCTACAATTGAACCAAACTGTTTTGAAGAAGCCAACAAGGATAAATTTTGGAAAAAGGCCATGGATGAAGAATTGGATC
>JASDQU010586379.1:74910-85801 GCA_032191745.1 Picea mariana | reverse complement strand
ATGCTCCAAAAATATTAAAATGTATCAGATGGAAGTAAAACCATCTTTTATGAATGGGGAACTTAAAGAAGAAGTCTACATTGAACAACCATAAGGATTTCAGTTGTCAGAGAATGCAGACTATGTGCAAATTAAAGAAGGCCTTGTATGGTCTTAAAAAAGCTCCTAGATCATGGTACTCTAGACTGGATAAATATCTACAACAAACAGAGTTTAGAAAAGGAAGTGCATACAACAACCTCTACATCAAGGCAAGTCAAGGTAATATTTTATTAGTTGAAGTTTATGTTGATGATATTATTTTTGGTAGTGATGATGACAAGTTAATCCAAAAATTTGCAAAAGATATGCATAATGAATTTGAAATGTCGTTACTTGGATAACTATATTTCTTTTTGGGACTTCAAATACGTCAAAGAAACCAAGAAATTTTTATTTCTCAAACCAAGTATATCAAAGAAATGCTAAAGAGTTTGGAATGGAAGAGTGCAAACCAATTGTCACTCCCATGCAAACCAGTTGCAAGTTGAGAAAAGATGATAATTCGAAGTCTACAGATCAGAGGCAATATAGGTCAATGATTGGAATCCTACTATATGTGACAACATCCAGACTAGATGTGATGCAGGCAGTTGGACAGGTGGCACAATTGATGAGGGCTTTTGGTTGAGGTACAAATAGGGTACATGGTTGAGACAAGTAGTTGATGAGTTGGCACATACATGAGGTGTATAGTTGATGATGTTGGTACATATTGATGAGTCATAGTTGATGAGTACTTGACACATGATTGGTACATACTTGGTACATGGTTGGTACATGGTTGGTTGCACTTGTTTATGGTATAGGTTGATTACATATTGTTTGGTACAGGTTGGTGCATGGTTGATGCACTTATTTATGGTATAGGTTGGTTACATGTTGAGGTATAGGTTGATGCATGGTTCAGGTTGATTGGTACATGTTTACAATGGTATATCTCATAGTGATAGTGTGACAGTGGTTCCATCATTCTATTTCTATTTCAGGGTGGTTGGACGGGGCAAGGACATGTGGTTGTAGCCACCTTCCGGTTGTAGCTGGAGAACATAGGGGGTTGTAGCCTCCTTCTGGTTGTAGCCAGAGAATTGGGGAGTTGGAGCTTCCCTCAGGTTGTAGCCTGAGAAACTAGGGGGTTGGAGCCTCCTTCCAGTTGAAACTGGAAAAAAAAGGAAGCTGGTGCTTCCAATGAATGTATTTCTTCAAGACATATAAGAAAAAACATTCTGTGGTTTTCTCCTGATTTGGATTTCCACGTAAAACATCGGTGTACTATGTATGTGTGTGATTGTTAATTTCTTATTGCGAATTATTGGATAATAATTGTACATTGATATAACACTTGGATTATTTGGAGAAAAGGATTATAATTACGCTATTACTGATTCACCCCCCCTCTCAGTAATCCAACATAATCATTATAAAATAATATCTATTCAAGGAGATGAAGATGATATAAGTGTTGAAATTTTATGTAATTTTGGAAGTTATTCCTAAGTGTAATTGTATTGGTTATTCCTAAGTGTAATTATGAAAGGGTTTATTGATAATTCATGGATTTTAGGTCTTTTAGAGTATAAATAGAGGTTATATTGAGTCATTTTGATCACTCATTGAATATAAGTACAAGAGAGTAGTACACACTTATCTAGGATGTTATTATTGGTTCGTGTCTGGGTCTCTTTGGTCTTGATTTCATGAAAGAGAATTGTATGGCATTGTACATGTCGGAGAAATCTATACCGAGGAAAGTTTGCAAGGTTTTCTCCCCCTTGAGGGTTTCCCCGAGGATATATCTTATTGTTTTGTGGATATCTATCTTTCAGCTGTGATCCTTTTGCATATTAAATAATAATATTCATATACAATATCATCTCTTATGAAAAACCAACATGGTATTAGAGCAGAACTGGGCCTGACTCCCTTACAGGAGGGCCTAGGGAAATGGAAAAGAAATGGGAGCTATGAGAGTAAGAGAGTAGATAGTCTGAGTGAGTGAATTACTACTGTGTTTGCAGTAGTGTGTTTGTCCATCACATTGACATGATGACCATGAGTGACAACCATTAAGGGTAGCCACAATTGAGAAGGCTTGTTGGAGTCACTGGACATTAATCTGAAAGAAGCCATACTCCTTTATGGAGATCCCAGGCAAGCGACCTACGATGGAGATAGATTGAGAATATTATGTCTTTCTCCTTATTGTTGTTGGTAGTGTTCGTTCAAAAACACTTACAACGTTTCCTTGTTACAGTTTGTGTAGTTGCAGTGAAAATCAACAAAAATAACAGGTTCTTGCATTCCAACACAATCCTATAAGCGAAGTTTCAGAAGAAGAGGGCACTATGAAATAAATATGGATAAAGAGTCATCTTCTAGTTCCATGCACGTGAAGGTGCAATACAAGAGATGTTTAAATCCAGTGAATTGGGTTGGAATATAGTGAGAATATAATTGTTGAGTTGGAGCGTAGTGAGACGAGTGCAGGAGAAAAGGGGCTCCGGTGTCGGGATTTCCCTTGGCAGGTAATATTTGAGAACGAGCACTTTGACATTCTTCCTGGAAAGGAAATCCAACCAATTCGACATGCTTTAGGTAGTAAATTTCCACAACATTGAATTTGTGACAGTGGGATTCCACCCTGCGGTGTCGTTGGTGAGACGAACGATCGTCAGATCTAACGAATGCGACTGCAATATGTTGGATATTATATTCTCCAAGGTTTCCATGGAGAGGGGATCGAGTGTGGGAGGTTGGAGATATTGCGGTGTTAGAAAATAGGGAGAGAGGTCCAGATTGGTCATTTCTTTGTAAAGGAATCTTCATTGTTTAGAGAGGACAAACATTGGACTACCTCTATAAAGGGGAGTTTGGAAAGGATGATCCAAAGGAGGTTGTATGGAAGTGTAGACAATCTGTCCAAAGCTATGCCCATTTCTGGAATAAAACCGATTCCCAAAGTAGACATGCAATCACTTAAAAGGTTCAAGGAAAAAATGAATGGATGATGCACCCACATAAATTTATTAGAGTCTAAAAGGTCCAAAACAAAGCTATCACGATCAAGCAGGTGTAGGGTTTCATTCTTTCTTCCTTTCTGATTTGGTATCCAATGATATTCTCAGCGTTACAGCTATGGTGACATACGTGCAGGGATAGTAACAACAAGAGTTGTGATGGGGAGTAGTAAAAATCTATTGTAAATAGGCATTGTAGATGAGAGTGGTGAGTTAAGGAGGGATGAATCCATTCTGCTTCTATTCCTCACCTGGGTGCTCCCAAAAATCTTTGGAAGAGGAAGAGAGGAGCAAAAATACTTGTATGAGTTCTGGGATAGAGAATTTCTTATAGAACAACAACCTCATTTAGACTTTGGTTGTCATATCCCTGGACAGTGATAGAGAATTATGAATGTGGACCCGACCCCGTGTGAATAGAGGATTCATCATCTACATGGTTGTTGAGAAATACTATCACAAGGTCCCTACCTTGATTATTATCTGTATCATGAATAGGAATTTTGTTTGCAAGATCCTGCAACAAACTTTAGAATGAGAAATATTCTTGTTTTTCTCTTATTTTGTTTTGGGCAAGTTACCATGGAAATGCTTGTTCCATGGAGATGTTATTGTTCTTGTTCTAGGCAAGTTACCATGGATACCTGGTTAGTATATTGTGGTGCTTTTATGCACATGACAGTTTACTGAGATTCTTATAGTATGTGACACTCATGGATCTTCTTCATGAAGACCAAGGATGAGGTCTTCAGTAGATTCTAAGAGTTCAGGGCTCAAGTAGAGAACCTGACAAAGAAGAAGCTCAAGATCAACACAAGTATTTGGTGAGAAGTGATCAATATGGACATAAGAAGTAGTGACAAACCCTCTGTAGTTGAGATCACATGAAGCTTGTGTCAATGTGTTGATGTGGTGGTTACCATGATGTTGTGTGTTTTGGAAATTGGAAATATTGTCACAGAGTGACAGAGGGAGTTAGCCTCTGAGTTCAATATGAAGGATCTTCGTCTGATGCACTATTACTTGGGACTGTAGGTATGGAAAAATATTAATTAAATATTCCTAGGTCAAGGGAAGTATGTAGTGGAAATCCTGAAGAGGTTCGGGATATTGGATTGCAAAGCAATGGCTACACCTACGGTATCAAATCTGAAGTTATTGTAGGATATGACTTCAGAGACTGTGGAAGTTACGTTATACATGCAAATGATGGGTTCATTGATGTATTTGATGAATACACGACTGAACATATGTTTTGTTGTGAACACTTTGAGTCAGTACATGGTTGACCCCAGATGTGTTCACCTCATTACAGTAAAACATGTGATGAAGTACCTTAAAGGTACAATGGATTATGGGCTCGAGTATGTTGTAGATAGTGAGATCAGTCTACTTGGATATTCATATTCAGATTGGGATGGTAGTGTTGCAAACCAGAAAAAGTACATTAGGATGTTTCTTCACTTTGGGATCCGGTATGATTTCATGGATCAATAAGAAGAATTCATGTGTAGCACTTGATATGACTTAGGCAGAGTATGTGGAAGCATGTTCAACAAGTCGTGAAGCAGTATGGCTTCAAAAATTGCTGACTGGATTATTTGATATTGCAATGGAGGTGACCTGTATCTTGTGCGAAAACCAGAATTGTATAAAGTTGTCAAAGAACCCCATGTTTCATGATAAGTCGAAGCCTATCAAAATTAGGTATCACTATATCAAGGATATATTGTAGAAGGGAGCAATGAGGCTCCAATATGTGGCTACCGATGAGTAGGTTATAGATGTGATGACAAGCCATTGTCAAGGATGAAGTTCGAGTACTTCAGGGACAAGCTAGGAGTAGTCCCTCTTCAGAGGGAGTGATAGCATCAAATGTTATCTCATAGTAGTGGATGTCATGATGACATGTTGTAGCTATTAGAGAGCTACCCACCGACCCTATATGTATGCTAAAGAGACAAGGTACATATGTTATCTCAGGGTACTGGATGCCATGCATAAAGATATCCGAGTTTTTTACGGGAAACTAGATAGTTTCATGATGACATGTTGTAGCTATTGGAGGGCTACCCACAGGCCCTAGATGCATGCTATGAAGTCACTATGGATTTCCTATGATGTATAGATTTTTGTTTTTGACAGTCAATGGTCATGAGCTCGTGTGGATGGTGACAATGTTAGAGTCTATGCCAGATAGAATACCTTCCTCATTAAGAGGGAGTGTTGAGATTTTATGTAATTTCAGAAGTTATTCCTAAGTGTAATTGTGAAAGGGTTTATTGATAAGTTATGTCTTTTAGGTATTTTAGAGTATAAATAGAGGTTATATTGAGACATTTTGATCACTCATTGAATATAAGTACAAGAGAGTAGTACACACTTATCTAGGATTCTATTATGGGTTTGCGTTTGGGTCTCTTTGGTATTGATTTCATGAAAGAGCATTGCATGACATTGTACATGTTGGAGGAATCTACACTAAGGAAAGTTTGCAAGGTTTTCTCCCCCTTGAGGATTTTTTTTGAGGATATATCTTGTTGTTCTATGGATATCTATCTTTCAGTTGTGATCCTTTTGCATATTAAATAATAATATTCATATACAATATCATCTCTTATGAAAAACCAACACTAAGAAGACATTGGTTAGAAACAAGTCAAGGTTTTCAAGCAATCTGAAAGCATAAGTATGATCATTAATCTTTATATTACACAAATTTGGGACAACACAACTTCTTGTGAAAAGGTCAACAAAATTTAAAAAATAAAACACAAATTTACATCATACTTAAAGTGTAAACCATGATTTAAATCAAGATGCTAAAATAAATTGTTATTTTAGCATCATTAAAAGTAACTTATAAAAAAATTTATTTCTTGAAGCCTTTGGTGGAGAATTCTTGTACCCAAAAATGTCATTTTGTTCATAGATTGGACAAGGTTGTGGGAATTAAGAAATTAGCTTGGTTATAATTCACCAAGGAATTTATTTTTGACAAGAAGCTCAATCATTATAAAATAATATCTACTCAAGGATATGAATATACTCTAAACGTATATTGAGAAATATGTCCAAGTTTTAAAGAAATTTGAAGGCACAAATATCATGGATGTTGGTGATTTTAAACATTACAACAAAAAGAGGAAACATTGTCAAAGTTAGTACCATAAGTCTACATTCAATAGAACATTGTAGATAGCATGTTGCAGTATCGTTACACTAAATCAAACACAAATTTTGGAATTTTGTTGAAGTGACATAAATTTGGATGTCACTTAATTACTAAAATACATACAACACTAAGTAAGAGGCAAACTTTTGAGATGTTGCTAAGGATAACAAACATTTTCATTGTTATGATTTTGTCACTTATCTTGATGCAATACAAATGTGAGACAACATCGTTGATCTGAAATGGATTTGAAATCAATAAAAGGCTATGAAGACATCTCTCTCCACTTCTAATTTGAAAGGTTGATTTCAACAATTGAATAAATCAATAGTTCGTTGGTCTCATATTGGCTCCACAAAGGATGAATCAAGCAACATGTTGAGGGAGTTCAATTGGCATTCTAAGGTAATCTCTTTAAGGGAGATACCCCTTACTTGATGGGGATGTATTTAGATGGATGCCAATTGAAATCACTCACACACATAAATGGATTCCAGAATGAAGGAAAAAGCAACAAACCCTAGAGCCTAAGCAAATGGTTTTGGTTAGAGAGGATTGTAAATATAGTAGTAATGATAGAGGTTTTTCCTACATGCCAAAATGTGAAAAATGTTCATATTACTTTCCCATGGCTAGGATCATTGCAAATTGTAGAAAGAGAGTAAAAACACTCAAGAATGAGTGTATCCCCCTTGCATGTATTCCTATTCTATTTAAAAGAGTCGAGAAGCCATTATTTGTTGTTTTTCCCATTAGAGTTTCCAGGGTAACCTATGTTGTCTTTGGTGTATAATGGATTGTGTGATTGTGGTTTTGTTGTTTGCTTGATTCAGTTGGTGAATCTATGTGTGTATAAAATTCATTATAAATACCAATCGTTTATTGTAATTCCTTGAACTTTACGTGCAATTGTTCATCAAAACAAGTTTCTTGGATTGCATACACAACACAATCACCAGTTTGTTGGATTGCTTGTCTAGTCTCATCGTTTCTTGTGTGTATTGCTAATTACGTCCTTTCAACAATTTTTTCTTTAAGTGAATCAATGGCAGAACCCACAACTTAGTTTCTCCCTTGATTGAATCACCGGTGGGTAGAATTATGTGGACAAACAATGATCCTTCATATGTTATGTTCATTGGTATAAAGTATGGGCTTGTGTGCTATGTGGACTACTAGCTACAACCAAATATGCATTGAATACTTTGTTTAGACCCCGTGTGCACAACCCTCACCACATTATATTCTCTATAAGGTGTGGTGACTATCTAAAACTATCCCCTTTGAGCTATCCCATTTGAAATGGATTAGAACACTTACAAATAATGCATTTTTCAAGCCTTGTGAATCACAAATTAGCTATAACTATCATCGAATGGGATTTCAATTATAAATTATATATATTTTGTTAATGCCTCATGGGTATGGTGTGTGAAAATATAAGGACAAAGTAATTGAAATTGTGTATACTTGAGGGAGTTTGATTGGCATTCTAGGGAAACCTCTTTAAGGGAGATACCCTTAGTTGATGGGGAGATATTTAAATGGAATCCAAGTGAAATCACTCACACACATAAATGAATTCCATAATGAAGGAAAAAGAAACAAACTCCAGATCCCAAGCAAATGGTTTTGGCTTGAGAGGATTGCAAATATAGTAGTAATGACAAAGGTTTGTTTTGCAAGCTGAAATGCACAAAATGTTCATATTTCGTGCCCATGACTAAGAGCATTGCAAATTGTCTAAAATACTGTAGAAGTTGGGTAAGAGCTCTCAAGAATGGGTGTATCCTGCTTGCATGTATTCTTCTTCTATTTAAAAGAGTTGATAAGCCATAATTTGTTGGTTTTACCATTTGGGTTTCCAAGGTAATCTATGTTGTCTATGGTGTATCTAGATTGTGTGATTGTGGTTTTGTTGTTTTCTTGCTTCAATTGGTGAACCTATGTTTGTATACCATTAAACATAAATACCAATCATTGATTGTAATTCTTTGAACTTTACCTGCAATTGGTCATCGAATCAAATTGTTTAGATTGCATGCACAACACAATCACTTGTGTGTTGGATCATTGGTCCGGTCTCATCATTTCTTGTGTGTGTTGATAATTATGTCCTACAACCATTTTCCCTTTAAATGAATGGATGGAAGAACCCACAACTCTATTTCTCCCTTGATTGAATCGTTGGTGGGTAGAAATTACATGCACAAATAGTGATCCTTCCCATCATTATGTTCATTGGTTTAAAGTACGAGATTGTATTCTATGTGGATTACTAGCTACAACCAAATATGCATTGAATACTTTATTTATACCATGTGTGCATTCCCCTCATTTCATTATGTTCTCTACAAGGTGTGGTGATTACCTACAACCACCCCCTTTGGGTTGTTCCAAACGAAATAGATTAGAACACTTACAAATACTGCATTTTCCAAGCTTTGTGAATTGTTAATTATCGACAACCATCTGTGAATGTGATTTCAATTATAAATTAGATATATGTTGTTAATGTCTCATGGCTATGGTTGTAACAATACAAGGATGAAGTAATTGGCACGATGTATATTGGTTGGGTGATGGGTTTGAAATATTAATATAAATAGAGTGTATTTTTGGTTGGAGTAACACATAGGAGAGTGGGTTGGCATTAGCCTTGGCACCATAAGAAAATAATCCAAGCCTTGAAACGAGATGAACATAGATGTTCATTCATGGTAATGAATTCATATTGAAGCTTGAAATTAGTTTGAGAGTGATTATAGAGATATCAAGTTTTTTAATTATGTGGGGAAGATCCATGTTGGCGAGACAGACATGCCATAGGACTATTGTTTATGGATCCTATTAGTATTATATTGGTCTAATCCGCGACCTTGAAGAAACTACCAGAACTTTGAGGAGAAAGAAAGACCCAAAATGGGTAAAGAATTAGAGAAAGGTTGGAATATCTAAGGGCCATTAATGTGTAGATCCAAGAGGCAAATTGACACTTGAAGGAGAAAATAAATAAGTTTGGAAAGAGGATATAATACTTGGAAGATGATCTTGAGACTTCTAGAAAACAATTGCCTTTGTTAAGAAAACGCTAGTCAAACACTAGGGCTCTCTCACCACAATTATGACAAACTGAACAAGAGAAAGGTTCAACTCTTGCAATTGGGAGAGAAAGTAATACATATGGATGATAAAAAAGAACATAGGATCACTTAGATGATGACTTAGTTGTACCAAGAATTGGCAGTGAAGGAGGAGGCAGTGGCCAAATTATAGGTACTAACCAACCAAGGGACCAAGGAAGCACAAACCTTTTCCATTGCTATTACATAAGCTAGCACCATGATGGAGACACACATGGTCAACTCACTCTACAAGGTCCTTTCTCAATTTATTTTGGAAGAGACCTTAGTCATTTTGAAAAGAGGCATAGGTTCCAAGTTAATTAGACATATGGGTTACAAAGGATAAGTGTTGGGCATGTGTTATATTCTTTGCACTACTAGCTCTAGTGTTTTCTACGTTGCGCCGAGCGTGTAGGGGGGTTTGAGGGGAGGAGCTAGGACCCCCTAAGATTGTTTTTTCCTCGGGAAATGTGTCACATTTTTGCCTCATTTTTTTGTGTCTCCTCGATTTTTATGTCCATTGTTGAGTGGTTTTTTGGCACATGGTTTTTGCCGATGGTTTTCTATTTCCGGTCAAGAAATTAGGGTTGTTGACTAATCTAGGTCATTGGGTTAGGGTTTTGGATGCCGATGGCTCCTATATGTATTTTATATTGTAAACAATGTATCACTATGAATGGATATAGAATATGTTGGTTTTCCCGGTTTGGGTTTCCAGGGGAAAATATCTATGTAATGTGTGTATTTTCCATTGTATATTTTTTGTTCTTTTATTGAAAATCTATTTGCAGTAAAATATTGTACAAAGTTAAAATCTACATCTGGTATCAGAGCTTTGTTGGTTTAAGAGGGACGCCTTTGTGGTCAAGGATTTGGCTCGGCACTGTGATAAGCCTTGTTACATTGGGAGATCTGTGGTATTGATTTTTCAGGTGAAAAGACATGGCGAGCAGTTCAAAAATGGAGATCAAAAAGTTTAATGGGAAATTTTTTGAGATGTGGAAGCTCAAGATGGAAGATGTGTTGGTGGACATAGATCAGTGGATTGTGGTGGATCCAGGTACTGTACCTACATGAACTTCAATAGATGACTGGAAAAATTTGGATCGGAAGGCAAAGAGCACAATCTGGCTGTGTCTCTCATATTTAGTATTACTGGATGTGTCAGAGGAAGCTACAACCAAATATTTATGGGATAAGTTGGGGAAGTTGTATCAATCTAAGTCCCTAGTAAATAAACCATTCCTGAGAAAGAAGTTGCATAACCCGAGGATGAGAGATGGAGACTCGGTAGCATAGCATTTGAACGCCTTCAATACTATGGTAAGTCAGTTAGTATCTATTGAGATTAAAATTTCAGATGAATACAAGTGTATCAATTTACTATTCTCTTTACCAGACTCGTGGGATAGTCTGGTTGTGGCCATAGGTAGTAATACAACTTGCTTGAATTTTGATGAAGTGGTATCATCCTTGTTGCTGGAGGAGACGAGGCGGAAGAACATCGAAGGATAGAGCACATATGCATTATTTGC
>JASDQU010586379.1:58089-68665 GCA_032191745.1 Picea mariana | reverse complement strand
ATAGGGTCAAGCATGAAGGCTTGGGTATTTGTGGAAAAGAGGAAGTGAATGAATGTATCTCATCTCTTAAACGTTTGGCTCAAACTATGACCACCAAGATTACCTTTTGTCAAGGAAATAAGAGAATGAGTGGACAAAAAACCATTACTCCAACATGCTTGTACAAGCTTGAATGCGGGCATCCAAGGGATGTTCTTCTATCCAAAACTACACTAACACTTGGAGGACCAAACAAACAAGACCACAAGCACAAGAACAATATGAAGATGTATGACAAAGCATCTCTTGTTTGTTTTTGTTGCAAAAAGAAAGGCCACAAAGTTGATAATTGTTGGCTCTTTGATACATGTTCCTTTCGTGGTATGAGAGATCATCAAGTGGCTACCTATTGGAAGAAGAAAGAATTCAACAAAGCGTTAGATTCTCTTCAGAGGAAGGAAGATCTAAGGACCAATTATTTGAGTTAGAAAAAAGAAAGAATAATATGAACAAAAAGAGAATCACACATCCAAGAGAAAAGTTTGGAGAGTCAAGGTCAAGGGGAAAGAAGAGATTCCCACACATACACTCCAAGGAGTAGCAATTGATCATGGAAATTTGCTACGAAAGACATTCCTTCAATCCTAGATGGAAGTTTTGCAAGGATGCTAGGAATAGACAATGTGCTGGGGAAGAAAACAACATATTGCATCATAAGACAAAAAGATAAGTTAAATTGTAGATCTATTATCTTTGAGTTGAAGCTTTTGGGTACCAAAACCCTATGAAATGGGAGGTGTGATCCAAAATGAATAAAAAGATATGAAGTCTTCTCTCTCCACTTCTAATTTGGAACACCGATTTCAACACTTGAAGAAGTCAATGGTTCGTTGGTGAGAAAGTGATCACCTTGAAGACTCAAGGCCAAAGGTTTTATCTTGGTCCCACAGAAGATGAATTGACCCACTTTTTGAGGGATATTGATTAGCTTTCCAAGGCAACCTCTTTAAGGGAGATAAGCCTTTCTTAATGAGGGGATATTCAAATGGATGCTAAGTTAAATCACTCAAACATAGAAATGGATTCCAGGATGAAGGATGGAGAAAAAACCCCCAAAGTTTGAGCAAATTATTTTAGGTCAAGAGGATTGTAGAGATAACAATGACGACTAAGGTTTGTCATATAAACCGAAATGGGTGAAACATCGATATTGCTTGCCCATGCGTAGGAAGACAAGCTTGGATAATTGCAAATTGTCTTGAACATTGCAGAAGGAGAGTAAGAACATTTGGGAATGAGTGGAGCCACCTTGCATGTTTTCCTCTTCTATTTAAAAGACTCAATAAGTCAATGTTTGTTGGTTTTCCCATTTGGGTTTCCAAGGTAATCTCTATTGTCTATGGTATATAATGGATTATGTGATTGTGGTTTTGTTGTTTGCTTGCTTTAGTTGGTGAATTTCGATGCGTATACCATTCAATATAAATACCAATAATTGATTGTAATTCCTTGAACTATACTTGCAATTGTTCATCAAATCGAATTGTTTAAATTGCATTCGCAACACAATCACTAGTTTGTTAGATTGCTAGTCTCAATTATTGCTTGTGTCCATTGATAATTACCTACAATAATTTCTCCTTTAAGTGAATCGATGGTAGAACCCATAACTCAATTTCTCCTTTAAGTGAATCGATGGTAGAACCCATGATTGAATCATTAATGGATATAAATTATATGCACATACAATGATCCTTCCTATGCTATGTTCACTTGTATAAAGTATGGGATTGTGTGTTGTGTCGATCACTAGTTACATCAAGATTTACATTGAATATTTTATTTAGACCCTGTGTGAACGCCCCTCACTAAATTACATTCTATATAAGGCGTGGTGAATACCTACAACCATTCTCTTTGAGCCATTCCAAATGAAATACATCAAAACACTTACAAGCAATGTGTTTTGCAAGCCTTGTGAATTGCTATTTAGTTATAAATTAGATATCATTGAATAGGATTTCAATTATAATTTGCTAAGCCTTGTGACTTGCTAATTGCTATCGTTGAATAGGATTTCAATTATAAATTAGAGATATGGTGTTAACGTCTCATGGCTATGGTGTCTGGTGTCTGAAAACACAAGGACAAGGTAATTGGCATGGTGTATGTTTGATTTTATCAAAGAATCCACATATTGGTTGAGTATTGGGTTTGAACTCTTAATATTAAAAAAAGTGTAGTGTTGTATAGGTCAAAGAAGCTTGAACTTAGTTTGGGAATGCTTATAAATACATCAAATTTTTTAATCCTGCATAGAAGATCCATGTTAAAGAGAGGAATGAGTCATACACTTACTATTTACAAATTAATAATTTAAAAAAATAAAAAATTTAAAATAAAAACACGTTTCTATTATACTTAATTAATAAACCACTAAAAATTAAATATTAATTTTTTAAAATAAAAACACTATTATATTGTACTTTGTATCTAAAATATAAATGGCTTTAAACATGATACCAAATTGTACCAAATTTTAGCATTATTTTAATATAGTTGAAATACCTAAGTATAGTGCTTACATCATTTTTATGAAAATAGAAATGTAAAAGATGCTCATGCCAATACAACTTAATGAAAAAACGATTATCATATTTGTGTCAATTTTTTAAAAGCATATTATGCTTATAACATCGTAAAAATTGATCGATGCAGATTAATCAAAATTTATCTTGATTCACAATTTTCTTCCTACTTTTTATTGAGTGTTATATCAAGGCATTTGAACTTGTAATTACATTGATTTAAACATTATTTTTTTCCAAATTCAATAAAATTAAATATTAGGATGTTAAGATTATTATTATTTATTATATTATTTTAAATTTAAAAAATGATATTGATTTTTTTTTTAATTAAATTAAAATTCTCCAGATGAGGTGATAGCTTAACGTCATGAATATGAACCTCGAGGGAGGAAGCCTTGCCACCCGACGGCTCGAGCTTCCAAAAGGGAACGTGGAGGGTGTCTCCTATTTCTTCTAGAGAAGATGAGGATGCAGTTGGTTTACGATGTTGTTGAGTGGATGAGAAATTATTGCAATCGCTCTACAGTTGTCATGGAAATTACTCCGCATTTATTATTATTTTTTTATTATCAAATTTGAAATTATTAAATATTTATTAAAAATAAAAGAAGAGTTAATTGATATAATTTAGAAAAATAAAACTTTTAAAAAAGAGGTAGTTAACAATAACAATTAAAAATTTATATATAAAAACTTTATGGTTACACTGAACAATGAAGAGATAAAAAAAAAAAAATACACCATTGTTAAGGAGGGGTAAGGGGCTTAATTTTGAATGACTAGGCCAAACTTCCCACTCCTAATGGATTAGTGTACCCAAAATTCCTTTCATCTCCATGAATACAAGAGTAAACACGAACATTCTGTGAACACAAAGAGATACAAAGCAGTACATATCCAAAAGAGGTTGTGTTGCCTATTTCTAGTCATGATAGATTGAGGCATTGGTGTTCTCTTCTTATTTTTGACGATTGTTGTCCATTCTGTTGATTTTTTTGGTAGTTGTGGGAGGTATTCACCTCCAAGAGACCTCCTACGAAAGATATCATGATAAGAGAAGACCCCAAATATTGGCAATGTGTAACAAAACTAAAGTTGGCCCTACAGAGAAATTATAATGGGAAATCATAATTACTAGAAGGAGAAGTTGACCCTAAAAGTTCAGTGACGATTAGTATAAATACAGGTCAATCCTTCCTCATTTGACACACAACAACTCACCCTCCTATCACATCTTAGGTAGCCACAGGAGTACTAGTCTGAGGCAGCATAGTTCAGCCTGATCTGAGGCATTTTCTAAGACAACAGATTGGGCACATCTATAGCAGCTTCTCTGTATTTGTTTGTCTTTATCTTGGATATCATTCTGTAGCAGGTCTCCTTCTCTACTCGGGGGTGGAACTTGAGGATGCCTATGGTTGGGTGTCAATGAGAGAAAATTGCCTATGGAAAAACGAGCAGTCCCATAATTCTGTTTTGCAATTTGTGCTTGGTTAATATTCTTGAGATCTTGGTTATTCACTGCAGTTGTAAACTAGCATTCAAAAATTCAACATGGTATCATAACTTCTCTTGAAGATGACCAATTGCCAATTGCACAAAAATTAAGGACTGTCACAACAAGAAGAAACTGACCTTCTTATGAGTTAAATTACAACAAATATATGGCTGATTTATGAGCAAGTCTTGAAGATCTACCATTGCACAAGTAGGTCATTTTTTTCCTGAGTATGGGAGGCCGAAATTTTCTGAGATTGCAAGCCAAAAATTTTATGAGGAAACCCTCTCTCTTGAAAGCCGAATCAAAGGTGCAGGTCCAAGTTTCCCGAGGAAAAATTGAATGCAGGTCCGAACTGTTTGAGGACACCTTAACTGCAGGTCTAAGCCCAGTTCTATGGGTTGTCTTATCACATGTTTGAGCCCTATTTTGTGGGCATACTAGTAGCAGGTCTGAGCAGAAATAGAGGTCGAGTCTTCAACAATTAGAGGGCAGTCTTTTGGGTTGAATTTGGACAAAATTTCAAACAACAGTTAGACCTGGTTTTGGACAGCTTCAAGGACCAGTTTCAAGAGCAGAATTAACATGAGGTTCATGAGCATACTTGAGAATTTCTGAGGCTACTCATTTGTGGATGAAGTTGCACCAGAACCGAAGAATGCTACAATTTCAGAGGTATGCACTTATATATTTTTTATTTTTGTATCATTATCACGAGGGTATCTGCAGGAGGAGGGACCCGTGTAGAGGAATCTCAATTCCAGTACTCTCAGAGGAGCATCACACTCCCTCTGGTAAAGAAGACTCCAGGTTTGATTGTTTTTTAAATTATCATGCCTCTAACCTACATTTCTAGTACTTTTTTACTTACTACATTACAAGTAGGTCTTGTAGCTGTGATAACAATTTTTTGATTGCTTTGAATTTACACTAGAGATGTACTTGTTGATATTTCCTCTAGGAGATATTCTTGTTCTGGTTGTTCTTGTTCCAGGCAGGTTATCTTGTTGAATTCCATGGAGATTTCCATGGAAATATTGTTGTTCTTGTTTCTTGTTCCGGGCAGGTTACCACAGAGACATGTCACTAGTGACAGCTCTGAGAAGGAGTTATAGTAACAGTTGTACAAGGAAACTTATTAGATGATCTTTGGTTTGAGACATGAAGCAGTGTGACTGGAGTTTGTATAGATTGAAGGTTCTACTAGTCTTGATCTTGTCACATGATTCTCTCAGTTTGAGCAAGTAATGCCATAGGAGACTTGCTCATTTACATTACAAATATCTTCCCGCTCTGGGGAATATGGTGACATATCTTCCAGATGAAATTCACAGAGGTTGTGGGGTCCTTTCCGAGCAATGAGAGGAGATCCAAGGGGATCTTGGACCTGCTGCATTCAGATTTGTTTGGACCCATGAAAATTATTTACTTCGAAGAGGAGATAGCCTTCTGGAGATATAGAGGATCTCACATGGAGATTGACAGTGAAGGCATGAGGAGATGATGACTTTTCCCCCTCACCCTTCAACAATTCAGAGGGAGCTAGTTGAGCCCGTTGATCCAGATAAATCCAGTTGATATTCCTAGAGATATTACAGTAGGTTGGAAGAGGCTTGTGTGGGTTCATCAGACTCTGTAGGAGGCAAAATGACATGCAACTCTCGTTGTACTTTCCGAGAGAGCCAGAGACCACATAGACATTCGGGTTATGCTGCATCTATGAGCCACACCATTGATTCTTGAGCCTTCCTGTTGTGAGGAAGCATCCAGTTAGAAGAAATGGAGAGAAGCCATGATGGAGGAGTATTAGTCCATCGTGAAGAACAATGTATGGGATGTTGTTTCGAGACCGTAAGGGAAGTCTGTGGCGACTTCCAAGCGGATCTATAAAGATTAAACGTGCAACTAACGTGAGCATCAAGAAGCACAAAACAAGATTTATTGCCAGAGGATTCTCTCAGGTGGAGGGAATATATTATGAGGAGACAAATGCTCCTGTTGCTTGATATATTTCCATTCAGACAATCATTTCCCTTGCAATAGCCATGGGATGGAGATTACATCAGATGGATGAGAAGACAACCTTTCTCAATGAAGAGATTGAGAAATAAGTGTACATCGAGCAACCAGTTGGTTTTGTGATACATGAGAAGGAGTCTCATGCATGCAGATCAAAGAAGGCCCTGTATGGACTTATTCAGGAACCTCGAGCTTGGTATACGAGGATTGATGTATATGGCACGAGATATGTCTCCAGTATTGACGCAAGATTACAGGGATATGCTAAATTCGATGAGGCAATGAGCACTGTAGAACACCTCCAGGTGTTGCTTTACCTTGGCATCTTCCATGGTTTCTTGGAGTAGCAGGAAATGGACTTCTATGTTGTGAGTACCACAAAAACATATATTATTGTGGATGGCAATTCACGAAGCAGTGTAGCTTCGCATGCTCTTTGCGAACTTGATTGGTCAGTGATATCATTATGTTCAAGATATGATGAAGAAGGAGACAGTACAGGTGTAGTAGTTTCCTACAGAAGACTAGATTCCAAATGATCCCATGAAGATTCTTGCCAGGACAAAGTTCGAGTACTTCCGTTAGAGACTTGGCATGATGCCTCCCTCGTTGAGAGGGAGGGTTGATGATTGCAAATTACTGATACATTCTCCAGATCATACTCCTCTGGACTGAGTTGAGTTGATCTGTGAGAACACCTATGTGATAGGTGAGATCGTACTCCTATGAAATTAGTTGAGTTGATCTATGAGATGAGTTGTACTCCTATGGATTGAGTTGAGTTGACTTGTATTTGGTCTCCTTTCATACTCCTCTGGACTGAGTTGAGTTGAATTGAGATGGCTCTTCAGTTCATACTCCTATGGACTTAGTCGAGTTGATCTGTGAGAGTGACGTCCCTAGTGGTTGAGCACTAGAGGACACGTCATGGGGAGTAGACCCATGTCATCACACTATGGGATAAACCCTAGTGTTTATAGAGGGAGGAGCCTCTAGAAGTCCACATTGGATGAGCCATGTGTGACATACCCTTGAGGTGTATCTCAAGTGGTTGAGATGTCCAAGCGGTTGGGAGGATAGTCCACTGGCCAAAAACCCTTAGGGGTTGGGAATATCCACCTGGGTTGGTTCCCAACAACCCTTGGAGACCATTGTTCCTCGACAACTCGTCATGGATGATATGTCCTTGACGATTCACTATAGATGTGTAGATCCTAGTGTTACCCTAATGGTTTGTGACACCTAGAAGGTACACATGGGTGCACACATGTGTGACATGTCCACATTGTAGCAGGTCAATGTGTGACAAGGTGATGCTACCAGTAACATGGTTTGTGAGACTATGTCATGGTTGGAGGACCATGACATAACCCGCGAGGCTATGGAGACCAGAAGAAAACATTACTGAGAATACCTCCCTAGATAAGAGGTAGTGTTGATGTTTTTGGTAGTTGCGGGAGGTATTCACCTCCAAGATACCTCCTACGGATGATATCATGATAAGAGAAGACCCCAAATATTGGCAATGTGTAACAAAAATAAAGTCGACCCTACAGAGAAATTATAATTTCTAGAAGGAGAAGTCGGCCCTAAAAGTTCAGTGATGATTAGTATAAATACATGTCAAGCCTTCCTCATTTGACACACACCAAATCACCCTCCTATCACATTTGAGGAAGTCATAGGAGTACTAGTCTGAGGCAGCATAGTTTGGCCTGATCTGAGGCATTTTCTAAGATAACAGATTGGGCACATCTGTAGCAACCTCTCTGTATTTGTTTTCTTTTCTCTTGGATATCATTCTATAGCAGGTCTCTTGCTCTGCTCGGGGGTGGCACTTGAGGATGCCTATGGTTGGGTGGCAATGAGAGAATATTGCCGATGGAAAAATGAGCAGTCCCATATTTTGTTTTTGCAATTTGTGCTTGGTTAATCTTCTTGAGATCCTGGTTATTCACTGCAGTTGTAAACTAGCATTCAAAAATTCAACACATTTTTCCTTTGTATCTTGAATAAGCATGTCTGGATTTTTCATTTCGGTCTTTCTTTGATATGGAGGGGATTTTTTAGAAGGTCTAATCTCTCTTTATCATGGTATCTAAGATTTTTCTAGTTCCTTTGCCTAATCTACCTCATTGACCTAGGGACAAGGATTTAGCAACAATTTTATCTTCTTAGATGGTGCTTTCATCTTCATTGGTGGAGCAAAAGCCTTCTCTAGAAGAGGAGTTTCTTTCCTTGGAGAGCTTATTTTCTTTGTTGTAGGGGTAGTCATAGTTGATTCTTGTTGTGGTTCCTAATTTGTAGGGGGGGGATCCTTACAAATCAAATAATGTTATTCTTTTGCTCCATCCAACCATGTGGATTTTCTTGATCCTCTCCAAGTTCTTCCTTCCTTATGATGCTTGGGACACCAAGCTTCTATATGCCCTATTTCATAAAATGCTTGAAAACGAAAGAAGACATGTCAATAGTCCAACGTTTAGGTCTGCGAATAATCTTTCGCTCCTAAATTGATTTATGTTGGAAACCCTTTGTTCACACTTGTTCCAAAACAAATATGTGCATAAGTAGTTATGCTTTTTTTCTTTGTTTCCTCACTTTTGAAGTGAAATTTTCCTATCGCATTTCCAATGTCACTAAGAGAATCATACCCCCAAAAGTGAAGAGGGAGGTTTAGCATATAGACCTAGACTGGAGTAGTGGGAGTGAATCAATAGATGAATCAAAGGAAGGAGACCATGCCTTCACATAGAGAACACACTTGTCCCCAAACCATGGTCGCAAACTAAGGATCTTATCTCGATCTTCAATCAAATGAAATTCAATAATGAAAAAACCTCTTGCACAAGGATATATGAAGGCTCTTTATATGATTGCAAGCTTTCAGGTTGAAGAACCACATTGATGAAGTATCCTAGAAAAGGCCAAAGGCCATTAAACCTACCAATTATATCATTTGAACGATAGAATTTTTCTTGATGCATCTTTTGATGAAAGGAATGGACAGGGGTGAGGCCTCCTGGAACATGAAATGAGGAGTCGAGCAACCAACTAAACCATTAAGCACTACATCCTTGAAAGAGGGGCCCATAGAGCATGAGGGAGGAGCACTGATCATCGAAAAGGAAGCATGCACAAGGATCGCAGGCTATCCAACAAAAGGAGAAGACAGAGCCATGAGTAATGAAGTTGAACACGAAGAAGGTGTCACATAGTAAAGGATCCAAGTAGTGGAACATGGATGGGATAGAATAGGGCTCATTGGGGAAGCGAAGCAATTCATTTAGAATCAAAGAAAAATCATGATGATTTTAATATGACATGGACGGATCTGGCAGAGGCCCCAGCATTGACTGTGAGTCATAGGTTATACGCCCATTTGCTTGAACTGGGCTTCAAGATCTTCTTAATAACGTGCAGGTACCACTACCAGAGGATGGATGGGATAGAATAGGGCTCATTGGGGAAGCGAAGCAATTCATTTAGAATCAAAGAAAAATCATGATGAGAAGCTATAAATGAACTATAGCCACCACCATTTCAGAGCTACATGAAAAGAGCTCCATCCACCTACAAAACTAACAATATTAATATTATGACAAAGTTGTTTTCAAACATAAAAAAATTCATTAAAAATATACGAACTATATAATGTCCATTTACCTACATTAGGAATACACATGTATGAACTTACCTAGATACATTGTCCATAAAGTACAACCCCATATTAAAGTCATCTTAACATGATTTTAATTTTCATTTTAATATGCATGTAATTTTAAAGGAAAAGGAGTCCAAAAATTACAAGGAAAGTTATCTTGTAAATTTAAATAATTAAAAAATTAAAAATTCATTGAAATCAAAAATCAATTTAATGGTTATGGTGGTTTGTTGACTCAAATATTAGTCAATGAGCCACCTTCTTGCAAAGAATTGTAAGGCATATATATATTTTTTATTATTATGATATATAATAATCTAATAGGTGAGATCCCCTAGAATAAGATAATACTTTTCAAAAACCTCCTATGGATTCTACCAAGTACATGTTCAGATATATGTCTCTCTTTCAATGATTTCATGTCTCCTTTCCCGATGTTTGACAAATGTGCCATTTTTTTTTGTTGATTACAGAGTCTTCATCTTGCATGAATTATAATTGCAGTCATATGGTTGTTAAAAAAAGGGAAGAAATCAAATCCATATATGTTCAATATCATGTTTTTAAGGGGTGAAATGCCAAAAAGTCTTATGCTAACATTTTTTTTTTTCAGAGGATTTCCAGTCAATAAGAGAATTTTATGTATAAGTATGTTCAGATATATGTCTCTCTTTCAATGATTTCATGTCTCCTTTCCCGATGTTTGACAAATGTGCCATTTTTTTTTGTTGATTACAGAGTCTTCATCTTGCATGAATTATAATTGCAGTCATATGGTTGTTAAAAAAAGGGAAGAAATCAAATCCATATATGTTCAATATCATG
>JASDQU010586379.1:40551-57036 GCA_032191745.1 Picea mariana | reverse complement strand
CATCGATCCTCTGTCATACTTCTTGTCCCAAGAAGTAGTGCATCATGCTCAGATTATTCATCTCGAATTCATAAGTAAAGGGTTACTTGTATCCAACAACAAAGATTTCTGAGTAAGTCATCAAAATCAGGTTCTTGTCATCAACACTGTAATAGGTTTGGATCAACAACACTCTTGCTGAAATCCAAACTCATCAAGAATTTACCTATCTGATCTAGTTTCCAGCTCATGGATGGTAGTACGGATGGAAGTGTATTGGGTTTACTGGATCAAGTGTCTCATCATAGACAACTCCCTCTGTTTTTGAGAAATCTCTGGCTATAGATATCATTTTGTATTTCTCGACATTTCCATCAACTGCATGCTTGATCTTATAGATACACTTGGAAGTTACCATAGAATTCCCTTCTGGTCCCTTAATAATATCTTATGCATCATTCTTTATGATATACTGGTATTCTTCTGTTATGGCATCTTGCCATACTTGTTCTCATATTGCTTCTCTAAGACAAGGAGGCTCAACATCAATGAAATGGTTCACGACTGAAAGATAGCTTGAAAATATCTTTTGTTTTCTCAGGATGTGCCTTGAGAGGCTTGTGTGTTTCTTTGCCTCTTTGTAGAGTGAGTCAAGGTAGGATTTTTATTCCCTACTGCAATATCTCTGAATATGTCAACTGGAACAAATGGATCAACTGGAATAAGGTATGTCTCCCTCTGAACTGCTGAAGGGGGAGAAGGTATTTGTCTTACTGTCAATCTCCATATGAGATTCTCTGGATCTTTGAAAGGCTATCTCTTCTTCAAGGACAATGTTTCTTCTTGTTCTTGTATAATGAAAAAATTAAATATGATTTGGACTCCCGTACCAGGGATAATGGTCCAAGTCTTTGACAACTTCTGTACTAGGAATAATTTCCTTCATTTATTTGAAAAATGCAATCAACTATAAAATTAGAGATCAATTGATTTACCTAGTTTGTAGTCATGTCTTTTTAGAGGAAGTACTTCTCCTCTCTTTTCTCTTCACTCTTTTGAGGTGGATCTAGATCTATGTCAATGGTGGAAGCATATTGTCTTCCTTTCTTCCTGCAGTTGGACAATTTCTTGCAAGGTGTCCATACTTGTCACATCTGAAGCAATGAATTTCTGAAACATCTCTTCTTTGATAACCTAGATTGGATGAATACTTTTCACCTTCAAATGTTTGCTTGAAATTTCTTTTGAATTTTCCTCCCTTCTTTGTATGAAGTGCAAGAGTATGCTTTTCTTCTGAGGAATCTTCCACTCCTCTATTTCTAAGTCTAAGTTCTTCTTGAGTGCAATCTGTCCATAGACGATCAAAGGTTGGTAGATTTTCTCTTCCACTGATACTCTGAATGAAAGGCTCCCATGATTTTGGAAGATTATGGAGAGTGGTTAAGACAAGTTCTCTATCAGACATGATTTCCCCAATGGTCTCTAGTTGTTCTTTAATCTCTGATGACTTCATAAAGAAGAGTGTAACTGTGTCACCCTTCGTAATCTTGGTACTTTGAAGTTGGATATTTAAGGTAAGAGATCTGAGAGTTTTTTCACTTTCAAACATTCCTTTTAAAGCTTCATACATATCATAGGCTGTCTTCAGATTGGCAATACAAGGAAAGAGGTGATCTCTTACTGATTATATGATTAATTTTCTTGCTTTGACCTCTTCTTCTTTTCTTATCTTTTTCTCTACATCTGTAGCTGTTTCTGGTAGAGTTTTAGTTGTCACATACAAGAGGTCATCTTCTTCAAGAGTGACTAGAAGCTTCGATTTCTAGGGGTTGAAGTTGCTTGCTCCATCAAGCCTATCTTCAACTAATGTTCTGTTCTTCATTTGATTGGTTTCTTGAAATACTTGCCGACTGGATTTTGAAAGCCTAATGATTAGGTTGAATTAGAAACCTTGGATTGTATTGGACTTATGACCGCCAACAATAAATTTGATAGTATCAAAGAGATGCTCGCTGATTCAAGAAAACATTTCTTCAAAAACCTAGAATTAATGTTCTGTAGGAATTTTTGGCACCCTAGAAACCCTAGGGCCAAAAATAAAAATTTCTCAGAATTTCATTTTGAGAGCTTCTTGAGATGCACTGGAAGAGGTCATACTCTTATATGCCAAAATTATCCCCAACATCCAAGTATTAAGGGCATAATCACAACTAAAAAGGAGGTCGTATAGATTTTTCTGGAAATCCTAGAAGGGTCGTACGGTTCTGCAAAAGGTGAGCTGAGACTTGGTGGATGCTTGTGCAGCGGGTTCTTTCAAGACATATGCTTTGATCCCATGTTTATTTTTCAATAAGTTAGGTTAAGCATGAATTTCATTCCATTTTATCATTTAACCATAACCATAAATGTTGCAACAACCAAGATCATAAGAAGAATAACCATGCAAAAGAACACAAGATGTATCTTGGGAAACCATTCTCAACAAGGGAAGAAAACCCAACCAAATCCTTTTCTATATTCTTCAAGAGAAATACCTAGCACACAAGAGGGTTCTCAAACCCTAGAACTCTAGCACCCAAGAGAGGTGCGCACTTTTCCCAAAGAAGTGTACTTGCTGAAATTTCCAAACTCACATGAAGGATATGATTCCACAATGGGGAATATTCCTTTACTTATATTAGACTTGTCCTATCAACATAACTGTTTATTGGCTCAATAGGGCCGACCTCTCTCAGTCACTTTATAATTATTATTATAATTAATATTAACCAGATTAATTATCTTTTACATTTATTATTAATAACATTAAGGTGGGGCCAACCTGTACCCTTTACATAACAATTAGGGTTACAGGCAGGTCTGACTCTTGAACAATATATAACAAAGGATATGATACACCCACTAGTTCTCATCCACTAGGGGCACATCCATAGGGATGTCATATCTCTGGTTCACTGCATTACACAAAAGAACCAGATCGTCACACGTTCACCTGTGCTCGTCCACATGCACGTCCACTCTACAGATCTTCTTTCACACTGCCTCACATAGGAGAATCATCTGGAGTCTTCTTGTCAACTCTGCTGCTTAGAGGAGGCTAATACATCATCTTCATTTCTATTAACATGACGATGCACCCAACACTTTGGGATTTCACACGTTCACCTTGTGCTCAACCACATGCATGTCTAACTCAATAGATCACCTTTGCCACTGGATAATCATTTGGAGTTCTTCTCAACTCTCTGAATGGAGGAGGTCATCTCTACGTTCCTATCTCTGTCTCAGGTAGGAACCATGTACCCTTCTTAGGGGCTTTCTCTCAGGTTTGTAATCTGAGAGAAAGACTCACATAGCTGCAATGATCCACATCTCACAGTTTGTAAGCTAGAGAATGTCTCACATAACTTCATTCATCAACACACTCATGCAAGTAAGGAAGCATTATGGTTACAAATATTGTGTTTAGGTATTGGGTTGGTACAACAAGTTGTAAGGATAGATTGTGATAGTCAGAGTGCAATTTTTTTGAAGAAGAACTCGACTTATCATTCAAAGAAAAAGCATATTGATATTCAATATCACTTTGTGAGAGACATGGTTGAAGAAAAGAAAGTATTGTTGATGAAGGTGGATACTTTGAAGAATGTTGCAGATTCATTAACAAAATATGTGAGCATTGAGAAGTTCTCTTGGTGTAGAGGATCCATGGGCATTGCTGCCCTGGATTGTTGAATATGTAACTCTATAACCCCCTATATGCAAAGAAAAAAAAAAGTGGGAGAATGTTGGGTATGTGTTATATTCTTTTCCTCGAGAAATGTGTCACACTTTTGCCTTGTTTTTTGTGTTGCCTCGATTTTCGTATCCATTGTTGGGTGGTTTTTCGGCACATGGTTTTTGCCAATGGTTTTATATTTCCGGTTAAGGAATTAGGTTTGTTGACTGATCCAGGTAATTGGGTTATGGTTTTGGATGCCACTGGCTCCTATATGTATATTGTATTGCAAACAATGTATCACTGTGAATGAATATAGAATATGTTGGTTTTCCAGGTTCGGGTTTCCAGTGGAAAAATATCTGTGTAATGTGTGTATTTTCCATTGTATCTTTTCTGTTCTTTTATTGAAAATTTGTTTGCAGTAAAATATTGTACAAGGTTAAAATCTACAATAAGGTTGGAAAGAGAAGCCAAGGGATTATAAACCTCATTTTTGTCAAACATAGGGTCAAGCATGAAGGCTTGGGTTTTTGTGGAAAAGAGGAAGTGAATGAATGTAGCTCATCTCTTAAATGGTTGGCTCAAACTATGACCACCAAGATTACCTTTTGTCAAGGAAATAAGAGAATGAGTGGACAAAAAACCATTACTCCAACATGCTTGTACAAGCTTGAATGAGGGCATCCAAGGGATGTTTTTCTATCCAAAACTACACTAACACTTAGAGGACCAAACAAACAAGACCACAAGCACAAGAACAATATGAAGATGTATGACAAAGCATCTCTTGTTTGTTTTTGTTGCAAAAAGAAAGGCCACAAAGTTGATAATTGTTGGCTCTTTGATACATGTTCCTTTCGGGGTATGAGAGATCATCAAGTGGCTACCTGTTGGAAGAAGAAAGCATTCAACAAAGCGTTAGATTCTCTTCAGAGGAAGGAGGATCTAAGGACCAATTATTTGAGTTGGAAAAAAAGAAAGAATAACATGAACAAAAAGAGAATCACACATCCAAGAGAAAAGTTTGGAGAGTCAAGGTTAAGGGGAAAGAAGAGATTCCCACACATACACTCCAAGGAGTAGCAATTGATCATGGAAATTTGCTACGAAAGACATTCCTTCAATCCTAGATGGAAGTTTTGCAAGGATGCTAGGAATAGACAATGTGCTGGGGAAGAAAACAACATGCTGCATCAGAAGACAAAAAGATAAGTTAAACTGTAGATCTATTATCTTTGAGTTGAAGCTTTTGGGTACCAAAACCCTATGAAATGGGAGGTGTGATCCAAAATGAATAAAAAGCTATGAAGTCTTCTCTCTCCACTTCTAATTTGGAACACCGATTTCAACACTTGAAGAAGTCAATGGTTTGTTGGTGAGAAAGTGATCACCTTGAAGACTCAAGGCCAAAGGTTTTATCTTGGCCCCACAGAAGATGAATTGACCCACTTTTTGAGGGATATTGATTAGCTTTCCAAGGCAACCTCTTTAAGGGAGATAAGCCTTGCTTAATGAGGGGATATTCAAATGGATGCCAAGTTAAATCACTCAAACATAGAAATGGATTCCAAGATGAAGGATGGAGAAAAAAACCCCAAAGTTTGGGCAAATTATTTTAGGTCAAGAGGATTGTAGAGATAACAATGACGACTAAGGTTTGCCATATAAACTGAAATGGGTGAAACATCGATATTGCTTGTCCATGCGTAGGAAGACAAGCTTGGATCATTGCAAATTGTCTTGAACATTGCAGAAGGAGAGTAAGAACATTTGGGAATGAGTGGAGCCACCTTGCATGTTTTCCTCTTCTATTTAAAAGAGTCAAGAAGCCAATGTTTGTTGGTTTTCCCATTTGGGTTTCCAAGGTAATCTCTATTGTCTATGATACATAATGGATTATGTGATTGTGGTTTTGTTGTTTGCTTGCTTTAGTTGGTGAATTTCGATGCATATACCATTCAATATAAATACCAATCATTGATTGTAATTCCTTGAACTATACTTGCAATTGTTCATCAAATCAAATTGTTATAAACTAGATATTGTTGAATAGGATTTCAATTATAAATTGCTAAGCCTTGTGAATTGCTAATTGCTATCATTGAATAGGATTTCAATTATAAATTAGATATTTGGTGTTAACGTCTCATGGCTATGGTGTCTGAAAACACGAGGACAAAGTAATTGGCATGGTGTATGTTTGATTTTATCAAAGAATCCACATATTGGTTGAGTATTGGGTTTGAACTCTTAATATAATAAAAGTGTATTGTTGGTTGGCATGACACATAGAAGAGTGGATTGGTTTTGTTGTTACGCATTGACCTTAGCAATCTTGAAGCCAGATGAACATAGATATCTATTCATGGTAATGAATTCACATTAATGAATTCACATTGAAGAAGCTTGAACTTAGTTTGAGAATGCTTATAAATACATCAAATTCACATTGAAGAAGCTTGAACTTAGTTTGAGAATGCTTATAAATACATCAAATTTTTTAATCCCTCATAAAGATCCATGTTAAAGAGAGGAATGAGTCATACACTTACTATTTACAAATTAATAATTAAAAAAAATCAAAATTTTAAAATAAAAACACGTTTCTATTATACTTAATTAATAACTCACTAAAAAATAAATACAAATTTTTAAAATAAAAACACTATTATATTGTACTTTCTATCTAAAATATAAATGGCTTTAAACACTTATTGTTTTATAACAGTTAATATAATGTTTTCTTGCTTACCTAATTTTATTATTATTATTTCTTTTTTATTATCAAATTTGAAATTACCAAATATTTATTAAAAATAAAAGAAAAATTAATTGATATAATTTAGAAAAATAAAATTTCTAGGTAGTTCACAATAGTAATTAAAAATTTATATATAAAAACTTTATGGTTAGACTGAACAATGAAGAGATATAAAAAAAAATACACCAATGCTAGGGAGGGGCAAGGGGCCTAATTTTGAATGACTAGGCCAAACTTCCCACTCCTAATGGATTAGTGTATCCAAAATTCCTTTAATCTCCATGAATACAAGAGTAAACACGAACATTCTGTGAACACAAAGAGATACAAAGCAGTACATATCCAAAAGAGGTTGTGTTGCCTATTTCTAGTCATGATAGATTGAGGCATTGGTGTTCTCTTCTTATTTTTGACGATTGTTGTCCATTCTGTTGATTTTTTTGGTAGTTGCGGGAGCTATTCACCTTCAAGAGACCTCCTACAAAAGATATCATGATAAGAGAAGACCCCAAATATTGGCAATGTGTAACAAAACTAAAGTTGGCCCTACAGAGAAATTATAATGGGAAATCATAATTTCTAGAAGGAGAAGTTGACCCTAAAAGTTCAGTGACGATTAGTATAAATACAGGTCAAGCCTTCCTCATTTGACACACAACAACTCGCTCTCCTATCACATCTTAGGTAGCCACAGGAGTACTAGTCTGAGGCAGCATAGTTCAGCCTGATCTGAGGCATTTTCTAAGACAACAGATTGGGCACATCTATAGTAGCCTCTCTGTATTTGTTTGTCTTTATCTTGGATATCATTATGTAGCAGGTCTCCTTCTCTGCTAGTGGGTGGCACTTGAGGATGCCTATGGTTGGGTGTCAATGAGAGAAAATTGCCTATGGAAAAACAAGCAGTCCCATAATTCTGTTTTTCAATTTGTGTTGGGTTAATATTCTTGAGATCTTGGTTATTCATTGCAGTTGTAAACTAGCATTTAAAAATTCAACATGGTATCATAGCTTATCTTGAAGATGACCAATTGCCAATTGCACAAAAATTAAGGACTGCCACAACAAGAAGAAATTGACCTTCTTATGAGTTAAATTACAACAAATATATGGCTGATTTCTGAGCAAGTCTTGAAGATCTACCATTGTACAAGTAGGCCATTTTTTTTCCTGAGTATGGGAGGTCGAAATTTTCTGAGATTGTAGGCCGAAATTTTTCTAAGGAAACCCTCTCTCTTGAAAGCCGAATCAAAGGTGTAGGTCCAAGTTTCCTGAGGAAAAATTGAATGTAGGTTCGAACTGTTTGAGGACACCTTAACTGCAGGTCTAAGCCCAGTTCTGTGGGTTTTCTTATCACAGGTTTGAGCCCTATTTTGTGGGCATAATAGCAGCAGGTCTGAGCAGAAATAGAGGTCGAGTCTTCAATAATTAGAGGGCAGTCTTCTGGGTTGAATTTGGACAAACTTTCAGACAACAATTAGACCTAGTTTTGGACAGCTTCAAGGACCTGTTTCAAGAGCAGAATTAACACGAGCTTCATGAGGATACTTGAGCATTTCTGAGGCTACTCATTTGTGGATGAAGCTGCACCAGAACCGAAGAATGCTACAATTTTTGAGGTATGCACTTATATATTTTTTATTTTTGTATCATTATCATGAGGGTGTCTGCAGGAGGAGGGACCTATGTAGAGGAATCTCAATTCCAGTACTCTCAGAGGAGCATCACACTCCCTCTTGTAAATAAGACTCCAGGTTTGATTGTTTTTTAAATTATCATGCCTCTAACCTACATTTCTAGTACTTTTTGACTTACTACATTACAAGTAGGTCTTGTAGTTGCGATAACAATTTTTTGATTGCTTTGAATTTACACTAGAGATGTACTTGTTGATCTTCCCTCTAGGAGATATTCTTGTTTTGGTTGTTCTTGTTTCGGGCAGGTTATGTTGTTGAATTCCATGGAGATTTCCATGGAAATATTGTTGTTGTTGTTTCTTGTTCTGGGCAGGTTACCACAGAGACTTGTCACTAGTGGCATCTCTGAGAAGGAGCTATAGTAACAGTTGTAGAAGGAAACTTATTGGATGATCTTTGGTTTGAGACATGAAGAAGTGTGACTGGAGTTTGTATAGATTGAAGGTTCTACTAGTCCTGATCTTGTCACATGATTCTCTCAGTTTGAGCAAGTAATGACATAGGAGACTTGCTCATTTACATTACAAATCTCTTCCTGCTCTGGGGAATATGGTGACAGATCTTCTAGATGAAATTCGCAAAGGTTGTGGGGTCTTTTCCGAGCAATGAGAGGAGATCCAAGGGGATCTTGGACCTGCCGCATTCATATTTGTGTGGACCCATGAAAATTATTTCCTTCGAAGAGGAGATAGCCTTTTGGAGATATAGAGGATCTCACATGGAGATTGACAGTGAAGGCATGAGGAGATGATGACTTTTCCCCCTCACCCTTCAACAATTCAGAGGGAGCTAGTTGAGCCCGTCGATCTAGATAAATCCAATTGATATTCCTAGAGATATTACAGTAGGTCAGAAGAGGCTTGTGTGGGCTCATCAGACTCTACAAAAGGCAAAAGGACATGCAACTCTCGTTGTACTTTTCGAGAGAGCTAGAGACCACATAGACATTCAGGCTATGTTGCATCTATGAGCCACATCATTGATTCTTGAGCCTTCCTTTTGTTAGGAAGCATCCAGTTAGAAGATATGGAGAGAAGCCATGATGGAGGAGTATTAGTCCATCGTGAAGAACAATGTGTGGGATATTGTTCCGAGACCGTAAGGGAATTCTGTGGCGACTTCCAAGCGGATATATAAAGATTAAACGTGCAACTAACGTGAGCATCGAGAAGCACAAAACAAGATTTATTGCCAGAGGATTCTCTTAGGTGGAGGGAATATATTATGAGGAGACAATTGCTCCTGTTGCTTGATATATTTCCATTCAGACAATCATTTCCCTTGCAGTAGCCATGGGATGGAGATTACATTAGATGGATGAGAAGACAACCTTTCTCAATGAAGAGATTGAGAAAGAAGTGTACATCGAGCAACCAATTGGTTTTGTGATACATGAGAAGGAGTCTCATGCATGCAGATCAAAGAAGGCCCTGTATGGACTTATTCAGGAACCTCGAGCTTGGTATACGAGGATTGATGTATATGGCCTAAGATATGTCTCCAGTATTGACGCAAGATTACAGGGATATGCTGACTTCGATGAGGCAATGAGCACTGTAGAACACCTCCAGGTGTTGCTTTACCTTGGCATATTCCATGGATTCCTGGAGTAACAGGAAATGGACTTCTATGTTGTGAGTACCACAAAAACATATATTATTGTGGATGGCAATTCACGAAGTAGTGTGGCTTCGCATGCTCTTTGCAAACTTGATTGGTTAGTGATATCATTATGTTCAAGATATGATGCAGAAGGAGATAGTACAGGTGAAGTACTTTTCTATAGAAGACTAGATTCCAAATGATCCCATGAAGCTTCTTGCTAAGATGAAGTTCGAGTACTTCTGTTANTGGCATGATGCCTCCCTCGTTGAGAGGGAGGGTTGATGATTGCAAATTCCTGATACATTCTCCAGATCATACTCCTCTGGAATAAGTTGAGTTGATCTGTGAGGACACCTATGTGATAGGTGAGATCGTACTCCTATGGAATTAGTTGAGTTGATCTATGAGATGAGTTGTACTCCTATGGACTGAGTTGAGTTGACTTGTATTTGGTTTCCTGTCATACTCCTCTGGACTGAGTTGAGTTGACTTGAGATGGCTCTTCAGTTCGTACTCCTATGGACTTAGTCGAGTTGATCTGTGAGAGTGACGTCCCTAGTGGTTGAGCACTAGAGGACACATCATGGGGAGTAGACCCATGTCGTCACACTATGGGATAAACCCTAGTGTTTATAGAGGGAGGAGCCTCTAGAAGTCCACATGGGATGAGCCATGTGTGACATACCCTTGAGGTGTAGCTCAAGTGGTTGATATGTACAAGCGGTTGGGATGATATTCCACTGGCCAACAACCCTTAGGGGTTGGGAATATCCACTTGGGTTGGTTCCCAAAAACCCTTGGAGACCATTGTTCCTCGACGACTCGTCATGGATGATATGTCCTTGACGATGCACTATGGATGTGTAGGTCCTAGTGTTACCCTAGTGGTTTGTGACACCTAGAAGGTACACATGGGTGCACACATGTGTGACATGTCCACATTGTAGCAGGTCAATGTGTGACAAGGAGATGCTACCAGTGACATGGTCTGTAAGACTATGTCGTGGTTGGAGGACCATGACATAACCTGCAAGGATATGGAGACTAGAAGAAAACATCACTGAGAATACCTCCCTAGCTAAGAGGGAGTGTTGATGTTTTTGGTAGTTGCAAGAGGTATTCACCTCCAAGAGACCTCCTACGAATGATATCATGATAAGAGAAGACCCCAAATATTGGCAATGTGTAACAAAAATAAAGTCTATCCTATAGAGAAATTATAATTTCTAGAAGGAGAAGTCGGCCTTAAAAGTTCAGTGATGATTAGTATAAATACAGGTCAAGCCTTCCTCATTTGAAACACAACAACTCACCCTCCTATCACATCTGAGAAAGTCGTAGGAGTACTAGTCTGAGGCAGCATAGTTTGGCCTGATCTGAGGCATTTTCTAAGATAACAGATTGGGCACATCTGTAGCAGCCTCTCTGTGTTTGTTTGCTTTTCTCTTGGATATCATTCTGTAGCAGGTTTCTTGCTCTGCTCGGGGGTGGCACTTGAGGATGCCTATCATTGGGTGGCAATGAGAGAATATTGCCGATGGAAAAATGAGTAGTCCCATAATTGTTTTTTGCAATTTGTGCTTGGTTAATCTTCTTGAGATCCTGGTTATTCACTGCAGTTGTAAACCAGCATTCAAAAATTCAACACATTTTTCCTTTGTATCTTGAATAGGAATGTCTGGATTTTTCACTTCGGTCTTTCTTTGATATGGAGGGGATTTTTTAGAAGGTCCAATCTCTCTTTATCATGGTATCTAAGATTTTTCTAGTTCCTTTGCCTGATCTACCTCGTCGACCCAGGGACAAGGATTTAGCAACAATTTTATCTTCTTAGATAGTGCTTTCATCTTCATTGGTGGAGCAAAAGCCTTCTCTAGAAGATGAGTTTCTTTTCTTGGAGAGATTATTTTGTTTGTTGTAGGGGTAGTCATAGTTGATTCTTGTTGCGATTCCTAATTTGTAGGGGGGACATCCTTACAAATCAAATACTGTTATTCTTTTGCTCCATCCAACCATGTGGATTTTCTTGATCCTCTCCAAGTTCTTCCTTCCTTACGATGCTTTGGAAACCAAGTTTCTATATGCCCTTTCATAAAATGCTTGAAAACAAAAGAAGACATGTCAATAGTCCAACGTTTAGGTCTGCGAATAATCTTTGGCTCCTAAATTGATTTATGTTGGAAACCCTTTGTTCACACTCGTTCCAAAACAAATATGTGCATAAGTAGTTATTCTTTTTTTCTTTGTTTCCTCACTTTTGAAGTGAAATTTTCCTATCGCATTTCCAATGTCATTGAGAGAATCATACCCCCAGAAGTGAAGAGGAAGGTTTAGCATATAGACCTAGACTGGAGTAGTGGGAGTGAATTAATAGATGAATCAAAGGAAAAAGACCATGCCTTCACATAGAGAACACAATTGTCCCCAAACCATGGTCGCAAACTAAGGATCTTATCTCGATCTTCCATCAAATGAAATTCAATAATGAAAAAACCTCTTGCACAAGGATATATGAAGGCTCTTTATATGATCGCAAGCTTCCAGGTTGAAGAACCACATTGATGAAGTATCCTAGAAAAGGCCAAAGACCATTAAACCTACCAATTATATCATTTGAACAATAGAATGTTGCTTGATGCATCTTTTGATGAAAGGAATGGACAGGGTTGAGGCCTCCTCGAACATGAAATGAGGAGTCGAGCAACCAACTATACCATTAAGCACTACATCCTTGAAAGAGGGGCCCATAGAGCATGAGGGAGGAGCACTGATCACCGAAAAGGAAGCATGCACAAGGGTTGCAGGCTATCCAACAAAAGGAGAAGACAGAGCCATGGGTAATGAAGTTGAACATGAAGAAGGTGTCACATAGTAAAGGATCCAAGTAGTGGAACATAGATGGGATAGAGTAGGGCTCATTGGGGGAGCCAAGCAATTCATTTAGAATCAAATAAAAATCATGATGAGAAGCTATAAACGAACTCTAGCCACCACCATTTCAGAGCTACATGAAAATAGCTCCATCCACCTACAAAACTAACAATATTAATATTATGACAAAGTTGTTTTCAAACATAAAAAATTCATTAAAAATATATGAACTATATAATGTCCATTTACCTACATTAGGAATACACATGTATGAACTTACCTAGATACATTTTCCATAAAGTACAACCCCATATTAAAGTCATCTTAACATGATTTTAATTTTCATTTTAATATGCATGTATTTTTAAAGGAAAAAGAGTCCAAAAATTACAAGGAAAGTTATCTTGTAAATTTAAATAATTATAAAATTAAAAATTCATTGAAATCACAAATCAACTTAATGGTTTTGGTGGTTTGTTGACTCAAATATTAGTCAACGAGCCACCTTCCTGCAAAGAATTGCAAGGCATATATAATTTTTTTATTATTATGATATATAATAATCTAATAGGTGGGATCCCCTAGAATAAGAGAATACTTTTCAAAAACCTCTTATGGATTATACCAAGTACATGTTCAGATATATGTCTCTCTTTCAATGATTTCATGTCTCCTTTCCAGATGTTTGGCAAATGTGCCATTTTTTTTTGTTGATTACAAAGTCTTCATCTTTCATGAATTATAATTGCAGTCATATGGTTGTTAGAAAAAGGATAGAAATCAAATCCATATATGGTCAATAGCAAGTCTTCATCTTTCATGAATTATAATTGCAGTCATATGGTTGTTAGAAAAAGGGAAGAAATCAAATCCATATATAGTCAATATCATGTTTTTAAAGGTGAAATGCCAACAAGTCTTACTTATGATCTAAATGCTAACATTTTTCAGAGGATTTCCAGTCAATAAGAGAATTTTATGTATAAGTATGGCCTAAAGGGGATCTATTTGCAATGCCAACATCAATAAGCATCTTTTAKAATGCACATTGGTGGTCATATATCCAAAGGGTCATTTGCATGATAAAAAAATGGTTTTAGCAGGAAAGCGATGTTTTGATCCACTTGATCATTTGTTGAAGGGATTAAAAGGGTGGTTTTTATTACAAGGTATATTGCTCAGCTCAACACATACAATGTTAGTAATAATAGTGGTTCCCAACAAGATGTTATACTAAGTATTATTAATAATACATGATCTAAGGAATAACCATATAACAATTCACGTTTAATGATTTTGATGTTGAAGTTTGGTTTTAAAACGATACACATATGTTTGCATTATGAATATGGTATCAAAAGTCTGCACCAACCTTCACAGTTTGATTGCTGAGATATTCATATCACCCAATCCTGAAATGGAGATTTGTTTGGAGTGTTGAATTAAATGATTTGTAAGTGGAATTTAATGAGGTTTCAAAGTGTTCTGAACTGGATTTGCGCCAGGTGATGTTGTCAATGCGTATTTTGGCTTGCATATTATGATTGAAAAACATTATTGATGTGGTAAGTTTCAGAGCTATTAAATTTAATATCACACAAGCTTGAAATGACCCGTAGTGAATGCAACCACCTTCAAGATTTTCTCAGGATTTACCACCCTCAAGCTTGGTTTCATTGGGTTCATTTGAACATTGGCTTGTTGGACGATGGTTTGGTTAGCTCTGGTGTATGTGAAGGTGAAATAATTGTTTGTATTAACTTGCACTGCTACATATCCCGCATTGGAACATCTACCATTGTTTCGAATCTCTTTCATCCTAAACGATTACTCTGCAGAATGTTAGTTTTTGGCTTTGTATGATTGCATGCGTGAACGTTTGTTGTCTAAGACCGCTCCTTTCTCTGAATCTTGTTTGAAAATAAAATGGATTTGCAGTCTCTGTATTTGATTTCGACTCTATTGACTAGCTAGAAGTTTTGGAATAAGTAATGGGTTTCAATCTAGTTCGTGAATATGACAATATTTTTTAGGTTTAGCTGCAAGAAATAACTTTCGAGCTTATGTTAAAGGCCGAGTGCAATACAAAGTTAAAATCTTGAAATGTTTTTCTTTGAAAAGGAAGTCTGTGGGTTAAGTGTTAGTTTGCAATCTCTTCTTCCATTCTCTGGTATTAATGGTTGTGTTAGATCATGATAATGAATAATGTTTCTAAGATATAACTCTTTAGGTCCTTGCAGAACTTTCATGCAAATACAATAGGGTATCATTACATAATGAACTTGAGTTCTATTCCTTTGAAATACTGCAACCTGGATTTGTGTTGGTTATTGTTCAAGTTGAACATGGATTTTGGAAGGGTTTAAGCTTATATTTCAACTCAATCATGGCTCGGCTTTGGGGTTTAAAATTCCTTATGAGGTTTTCTTGCAAAGTGTTGTCAAGTACTGTCACCTTTTGGACTATTGTTGTTATTATGATAATGTTCAAGCTCTGATTTTAAACCCTAGCTGTTGGTAAGATTTGTTAGAGGGTTTTGAAAAGAAAAATGAGCAAGCCTCCCTGCAAATGAAACCATATTAGCAGCCTTTTGGTAATGTTGAGTTATATAAATTGTGATTTGAATTCGGGACAGGTTGGGTCATTTCATTATATGGTTGTATATCGAAATATTTGGAGGCTCTGAATTGAGTTTGATAAAAATGATTTCTTAAACAATGAAGCTTTGTTCTCATTCAACACCACCATGATAGGGTTTCTATTCGAATGGGTTGTATGATGAAGTTTCATTTCTGAATGCCACAACTGATTTTACAAATGCAAAGGCATATTTTTAAATTTGTTTGTTTGAAGAATTGGTTGGGTGAATTGGTTGATGGATTGGATAGTCTTGTTGTGCATTGAGACTTTGAGAAAATCAACTCCAGACTTGTGTGCATTGAATTTCGATATAATATTATTTCTTTTTAAAAGGAAATAATATTTTGGGTAGTTTGATGAAGACAATATCAACCTCTGGGTGTAAACATAAGATAATTGTTTGACTGTGTATTGGTTATAGATTTTTTTTCATGATTTGGTCAACCCTGAGAGTTAGATTTTGAATTTTTGATATAACAAATATTGGGGGATATAGTTGAGAAAATTCTTATGGATATGAATGAATTATCAAAAAAGAAAAGAAAAGGATATTGCATGTTTTGGATGAACAGTTCTTTGTTATGGATTTTACTTATAAACGAAATGTTAATTACTACATGTTCATTCTTTTCATTCCCTGTATCAACATTTCATTTTTCATTCACTACTAATCCTATTCATTTTCCGAATAGCCCTTATCAATCCCCATGCTTTAATTACAATTTTGTAAAAGTTGAAATGGAGGAATGTGATAGAACTGTTTTGGATAACTGAGTTTGAATGAATGCTTAAGATGAAGGATGAATGCAGTTAATGATTGTATACATAATGGAAAAAAATTTAGTTACAATGAACTAATTATGGTTTAAGAACAATCCATAATCATTCCTTTTCATTTAACTCATTTTTCACTCATTAAAAATCCCTCACACATCCCAATATTATTGAAAAATTCCATGTTTTAAGTGGTCATTAGTTAAAAATAAAATTGATACAAAGATATGTATGGCTGATTGCTTGCATCTTGTGTGTGTATCTGCAGAGCCAATCTCTAATTATTTTATGCAAAGTGTGTAGATGAATTATGGTCATTCAATGTGCATTCTAATCCATATGATTATGTCAGTATGAGCTTCTTTAGCAGGGGCAACCATGGTCGAAGACGAAACAATAGAGGTAGAGGTTTAGTACGATGGTAGGTGGGTAATAAA
>JASDQU010586377.1:23228-53603 GCA_032191745.1 Picea mariana | reverse complement strand
GTCTCAGTTTCCATGCCATGCAACCTGCAATAAATGTTGACATACTCCACCTCAAAATAAGTGCCCGACCTACCCACGCGGGCCTCCCCCTGAGCGTTGGGTGGATGCACCTTTTAATTAATTAGTGGGGCATTGTTTACAAGGTTGGGACGTTGTTGGCCTATTGGTTATGACACATATATTAAGGTGTTGATAAGGGGGGAGGTCTCGGGGTCAAGCCCGTGGGCCTCCCCTTTTGGCTTCACTGTTGTAACTTATATATATATTTGAATATGGGTTGCTTCACTATTTTGGTGATGGTTCTATCCGTTGGTTGGTTGCCAGATTTGACAGGCTCTCGCCAAATTTGGCAGACCCGCCAAATCTCATTTTCTTTCAAAATTTTGATCACAAGTTGTCATTGGGCATTTTCCCACTGCCACATGGCAGCCCATGACCGGGCCACATGGAATCCACCTATTGGACCATGTCAACCACTACATCATCATCCTTCCACATCAGTGCCATGTCATTGTATGAATGTCACATCAGCTTCCAACTTAGCCTGCCACATCACCTTGCTACATTAGCGCCATGTCACTGTACAGATTGCCATGCAGCGAAATATTACTGGTCCATGAAATGGCCCAAAAATGCCAAATATGGGTGACATGTGGCAGCCTCTAGTGCTGCCATGTCACCATGCTGACATCAACATGACACATGTCACCTTCTGCACATGCCACATATGTTGTATGGATGTTGACGTCATCTGTACTAGTGCTGACATCAGTAGTATGAATGCTGACTCATCCCCSTACTGACTGGGCTAGGTTGACCAAACTTTGACCATGAATATCTTTCGATATGTAACTCCGTTTGTCGATTTGTTTATGTCATTGAAAATCTTTCGACCTRCTCTTTGTGATGATGTCATTTTCATTGAGTTTTGATAACTTTGAATTTTTTCCCTTTCTCTATCTGCTGAGGCCATTCTGAGCATCCTAAGTTGCTTCTGCGAGTTATGAGTTGTTCTTAGTCTTTTCTGGATCCTTTTGGGTCAATGTCCAGGGGGGCCATGAATCATGTATTATGTAGTTTCTTTTAGCATCTTTTGTTAGTTTTTCTTTGATTTGGAAGAAAATAAAAAAACATAGTTTTTTAGGTCTCTTTCTTTCTTTGCGTTTTCTTTGCATTGTTATTTTAAAAAGAAAAAAAGAATTAGCATAGGGTTGTGTTTTCTTCTCATCTTGAAAGCATTTCAAAATAAAAATAAGAAAGAAAATTCTTTCATTTTCTCTTTTGTTTCACTCGAAAGTTGCATTGTGCATTTTGCATTGCAAGGAGAAAAGATTGCATTTTTATGTTTGAAGGATTGTTGATGTTTTTTGCTTGAAACTCTTTTTCATTTTTAGAATTAGTGTAAAGTCTTCCTTGCCAGTTTTTGCGGATTCTAACCTTGTACAATATCTATTGCAAACAGATATTCAAGAAAAGAACAAAAAAGATACAATGGCAAATACAAACATTACACAGAGATTTTTCCCCTGGAACCCAAATCGGGAAAACCAACATATTCTATATTCATTCATATGTTACATTGTTTACAATACAATATGCATATAGGAGCCAGTGACATCCAAAACCCTAACCCAATGACCTGTATTAGTCCAAAACCCTAATTCATTAATCGGAAATAGAAAACCATCAGCAAAAAAACATGTGCCGAAAAACCACCTAAATATGTGACATGCTTACCGAGGCAGGTGGCACATTTCCCAAGGCAGAAAAAAATATTTTGGGGGCGTGTTTCCCCTACACCCCCCTGTGCACCCAGTGCAGACACTCAAACATTACTACTCGTACAAAGAATATAACACATACCCAACAGTTTTCTAATTAGTTTTTTTTTCACAAGAGACTCAAAAAACATAAGTTGCACTTCCATTCCTTGAGTAATAAAAGCCCCTAAAATGAATGCGCTAATCTAAAATATATTAGTGACATTTTTTCTAGGGTTCAGCAATATCTTAGGATATGAATTTGGATTAGGTTTGGAGAGGTAAATTCTCCAAGGACAACCAAGACTTAACTTAGGTGTTTGTGATAGGGTGTGAAAAATCCACTTTGTAATTACTCAACCTGGGAAGCTCCTTTCACATAGGAGTCAAACACGAGATCGTGTGGAGAATGGTGATAGAGATATCCACTCCTGATCCTGAAAAATTGTTTGGGAGAGTGTGTATTGGGGGTGAATCCTGTAGCGTTACTGGCCCGACTTGTGTCAGACCTCTCAGACACTTGGATCCATCCAAGGTACTCTAAGAGTGATTTTGACCCTGTTGCATTTCAGGCCTCAAGAGGATATTTGAGCTTAGTTACCCTACCCATACACTCGCTCGACTATTGATCGTACCCCCCTTGGTTGTTGATTACAAGTTGGTGGCCTAGTTTCCATTATATAGGTTGACACACAGGTGACTGCGAGGGGTGTATTGTGGTACTTGAGGTAGACTTTGTATTCTTTGGGTGACACTTGAAGGGAATCTCAGTCCCAGGTCTGGGTAAGTGCTTCTCCTATCCATTCGTTTTCCTTTATAAATACTTTGGATGATCAGGACTTCATCTCCCTAGGTTGGAAGCATTCAAAAGGGTGTTTTTTTTGCTTGTATCTTTTTAGGATTTTCTTCTTAGTGGTGTGCTTTGTGCTCCCTAGTTTTCCATAGTGAGTTAGTCAATCATTTCTTTGGGCCTTTGACCTAAGGTGGTATACCACCCACTCCACTAGTCGTGAGGACCTTTTGGTCTTTCTCTTAGAAACATGGAGCCACCTCTTTATAGGTGTTTTTTATACCACTGGTTTGCTAGAGTCAGTGTGTGATACTTTTACGGACTCGAATGATCCTACAAGGGAAGAACCTGTGCATCATATCTTCATGGAAAAAGTTACTGACGATACCAAACAAGGAACCCCTTCGTAAGGGGATTCTTGTGATTTTCCTTTCTTTGGAAATGTTGGTGTCCCTTTGATGGCCATGTTGTACATTCTTGTGTTGAATGTGGAATTTCCATTTTGGTTGGGTACCATTCCAAATATCCCTAATGCTCTTAATGCTTCTCAGTTAAGAACCTTATGTCATGGGAATCATGTTGATGTTCCTTCATCAACAAATTCTTCTCCTCCTTCTACCTTCTCTGGTGAAAGTCTAGCTACTAGTAACTGGAAGTATAAACGAAATAGAAAGATATATAATAATAAGAATAAATTACCAACCTTTGTGAGTCATGTTGGAGATAAGTTGTCAACCTCTACAAGTCATGTTGAAGACTATCACCTAGCCTCTGCAAATCATGTTGGGGTTAAGCACCCAGCCTCTGCAAGTCATGTTGGGGGAAAAGTTCTAGTGACTTCTATTCATACTAAAGATAGGTCTGTAGCCTCTGCAAGTCATGTTATCGACCCATCACCAACCTCTACAAGTCATGTTGGAGATGTGCAACCAACCGCTGCAAGTCATGATGGGGGAACAAGTCTTGTCAATGCGAGTCATACAAGTGATATGACAACAAACTCTGTGAGTCATGTTGAGGACAAGAAATCAACCACTACTATTCATGTTGGGGGAATTTATTCTATTAAGAAACCTAGACGGATATGATGTAAGCCTAATTTCCCTTGTAAGCTTTGCAAGGAAGATCACCTTACTCATTTATTCCCTGGCCTTCTAGAGGCACGAAGATTGTGGTCCCTATCTACAAGCTCTTCTAATTCTGAGTCTTCTAAGGTTTCCTCAGAGTCTATTCAACCTTTGGTTGATGAAGTGGTCATGCCAATGCAATCTTCAACCGATCCCACTCTTCTTTTGGGGGGTGATGTGCCTTCAGACCGTGTTATTTCACAACCTATTCAGCTAGTGGTTGAGGAAGTGGTCACGTCGATGCAATATTCAACTGATCCCACTCTTCTCTTGGAGAGTGTTGAGTATACCAAAGTGGTCATGTCGATGCAATCTTCAGCTGATCCCACTCTTCTCTTGGAGAGTGTCGAGTCTACCAAAGTGGTCATGCCAATGCAATCTTTGGCTAATCCCACTCTTCTTGGATGGTTTTGAGTCTACCAAAGTGGTCACACCGATGCAATATTTGGTTGAACCCACTCTTATGATGGGGAGTGATGTGTCTACCGACTATGTTTTTAGCATTTCCAGTTCAATATTTTTAGAACAAGGGGGAATTCTTCTCACTTCGAGCACACGCCCTCCAAGTCATAAGATGGTTTCCTTTGATTGGAATGACCTTGTTGAGCCTCGCCTTCTTTCTTCTGCACCCTTTCAAATAAGGGTTGAATTTAATTCAAAAACAAATTACCGATGTATTGTAGATGAATGAGCCTCTACAAGTATTTTATCCTCCTCAGCTTGGAAATCTTTGGGTTCTCCCGAGATTGTGTCTTCATCGCATGAGCTATTGTCTTTTGACAGATGTCCTAGTGAATATTTTTGGATTCTTCCTCAATTTCCTATCTCGTTAGGTGGGAATACTGTCCTTGTCGATGTTATAGTGGTGCAAGTCCCGTTAGATTTCAATATGCTTCTCGGGCATGATTATGTATATTCTATGAATGTTGTGGTGTATACACTCTTTTGGGTGATGTATTTATATCAAAATGGAATCATTGTCACTATTGACCAGTTAGCATCTGATAATCACCATCCTAATTTGGTGTTAGTTTAGGATACCCCTTTATATGTTCCTAGTATTTGTGTAGACTCTACCCCACCATAGGTTAATTATGTGGCGTCTTATCCTCGGTGTTCAATTACTCATGAGAAGGAACTTGTTCAATCATATTTTCCTTCTCAAGACATGGTCTTGGAAATTGATCAGTTTTTTAATCCAATTGGGGCATGGGAGCCCTTGATTCCTCCTCTTGGTCTGAGTGGTATTGAATCTCCTTTTGAGTCTTATCTCGTTGTTTGTAGATCCTCAAGCCCTTGTGCTTGTTATTCTTTGTTGATAGACTCTTCTAGTCCTAGCCAAAAGCTCCATCGTCATATGGAATATGGTTAGTTTACTTCTCCCTTTGGGATTGTCAACCCTCCTCGTTTGTGTGATTTATCAGATTTTGAATTACCTTCGGATGCGGCTATCCTTGAAGCCATGACTATTGTTTCTATACCATGGGAATACTTACACCGTGGTTTGTGTTTTATTCCCTTTTGGGACATTTTCCAGGTTGACTATCGAAGAGACTCTTGGTCAGAGCCTAGTAGAGGGCTGTACCTGAACCAGTACTATGCATGAGCTGTAAGGTTGTGTGATTTTTTGTACCATATTGTACAATCCAAGTTTTTTAATTTCAAGTTTTGTATTCATTAGCTCCTCTTATTTTATGAAGTTTATATCTATATTGGATCTATTAACTTCTAGATGAGTGTTATTGGCCTTATATGCAAGATCTTGGAGAAATTTTTCTTTGAATTTTGTTCATCCTATTGATCCTTTCTGATAGGTATTGAACTCCAAACTGGCATATTGGTTAGGTTCTCACCACCTTGCATTTTTTATATTTTTTACTTTTTCGCTTTGTCATAGGTTCGATCCCACCAAAGTGCAACACATAACCTTCTTCCCTGCTTTAGAAGTATCGTAATTAGGTGGTAAATCCTTCCTCTACATGGATGCCCTAGGTAGATCCTTTGCTGCATTTTGGAATCCATGTTATGAGTTTTCTCCATAGGATTGGGAGTCCTTTTTAGTCCCTCCATGATTGTATATTGAAGCCTCATTCTTCTTCATATTTTCTAGGTCATACCCGAGGGACTCCCTATGAGCATGATTTATTTTCTTGCAGGCTCGCTTAAACTTTGAAAGCAACATCTAACAGGAGATTATTTTTTATTTTCAACCTCTTTTAGATTACTTAAGAAAATAATCCCCCATGGAGTCTTCTTTAATCCATTTTTAGACTCTCTAAATTGAAAATATTGACGAGCGATCTTGTTTCCCTTCATGCTCATCAAAAAAAAAATTGAAGGAACATCTGTTTGGTGGTAGTTTACCCCTTTTTGGGTCAATACGATTAATTCAAAAATAAAGGTATTCCCTAGGAGATTCGGTTCACTAGGAGAGCATTCTCAGGCATAAGTTTAACCCTTTTTCGAGCTCGAGGGACTAAATTTTTGAAAAATGGCCATTCTTCTTGGATTTGGTTTATCTCTTTTTTGGGCCTTGGAGATTACTTATGAAAAAGGAACCCCTTTGAAGTCCATAGTTAAGCTCTTTTTAGACTCCCTAAATATGAAAAGATCTTCGAGTGACCTTGTTCCTTTCACACTTGTTAATTGGTCTAGAAATAACATCTATTTGGCATAAGTTTAACCCTTTTCTGACCAATAGATTATCCAGGAAAAAGGTATGCCTCTTGAGACATGTCTCGTCAGCAGAGTTCTCCTAAGTTATGTTTTATACTATTTTGGGCTAAGGAGACTAAACTTAGAAAAAGGTTGTGAGTCCATAGTTAATCTATTTTGAGACACCTTAAAATTGAAAAGATATTCGAGTTATATTGTCTCTATCACACTCATTAAAATGGTTTTGAAGAGACATCCTTTTTCTACAAGTTTAACCCTTTTTCGAACCGACTGGACTAGTTACGAAAAATGAACTCTCTGGAGTCTTCTTTTAGTGTTTTTCAGACTCTCTAAACGTGAAAAACCATGGAAGCAGTCTTTTTGTGTCATACTTTATCACATCACATGTATCATCCTTGCATCTTTGGCCTAATGCTGGATTCATGTTGCTATTAACTGAACCCTCAAAGCATTCCTTAAATGCCAGCCTTGTAGCACTTTGTACCTTCTGATCTAACACCTTGACCCATGGAGGAATTTTCTTGAGTGTCCTTATCATGCAAATTTCTCCTTTCCCCGAGTATCAGTATGTTCCATGCACTTGGAACTAGTTTCTCACATGCGACACTCGTTCCTTCTTTGTAACATAGAATTATTTTATTCTTTTAAAAGCTCGTTAAAAATTTTAAAAAGACAAAAAAAAAAATATTCCAAAAAGAGGGGCCGGGATATACATTCTCTTTTTTTGGAAGCAAGATAGTCACCCTTGGACAAAGAACATCCTTTCATTTGTTCTCCAAGAATTGGGATATAGTATGACCTTAGGAAGTTGTTCTCGTTACATAGAGCTATGTCCTCCTCTGTTTGGTTACTCTTCCAAACATATGGAGAGTTTGCGGTGCCTCCTGTATCACAGGCTTATGTCAATATTCAACTGCTTCAGTCTCATCATTTCTTTTGTGATTTTTTCCAAAGGAATTTTTATCCAACTTGAGTTGGCCATTCTGCAGTTTATCTCTTGACCTTCATGAGTCGGCCATCCTGAGAGTCCAGTAAAGTTCTATTCAATGAAGTTTTGTGCCTAATGATCTAGATCCTCTAGTGTTTCTCGGATGGCATGTCCGAGACCTCAAGGTAGTGAGTCTTACACTCCAATTGTACTCCTACCTTATTTTTGAATATCTTGAAGTTGTTGCTTGAGCTATGAATTCCTCATCTCCAACCATAGGTGTCATTGATTCTTGAAGATGCATATTATATTGTACTAGTATATCTTCAAATTATTTTGAGATGTAGCTCTATTGTGTATTGCTCGGGACTACACTTTATATATACATTTATATGACATGGATTTGTAGTGTACCTGATTGGAAGCCATGTTTAGTTCAACCCGAACATGGGTATGCCCGCCTCTACGAGATTATCATTTTTTTACAGATGACACGCTCCCGACCACTCGTCCCAGGCTCACTCGACTTCGTGCCTTCCCACTGGTAAAGATATTTTAATGTATTTCATCCATCAGTTTATTTTTTGACCTCACACATTAGGGGGCATCTGTCATAGTCCAAAAATGCCTTACCTATGCATACATGACATTGGCCTTTCCACCTACATATTTTTCAAAAATATTTCTAAGGCTTCTTCTTAAAAAACCATTTTTTGGAAAGTGTACGCTCCATGTTGAACTGATATCCCGCATACACACACATGCTACATACTAGTTAGCCTGCATACATACATGAGTTGCATGCTAGTTAGCCTGCGTTTACCTCCAAAAGTTGCAAAAAATATAAAATTGCAAGGAATTCGATGAAGTTTACGGGCTATAGAGGGTTTCCCAAGCATTTTACCCATTGTAGCCCGTCCCCAAAATGAATAACCATATTTTTCTCATATAAAAAAAGTTCTTAGGGTCTCATTTAAAGAACAAACAAGAGAATAAAAAAACTTTGCCAAAATCCCTTTCCCTTCTTAGCCCAAGTTTTGCATCCTATTATGAGTTTTAGCCTCAAACTTCCCCTCCAACCCTTTCTCCTTATACAACCCTTTCTCCTTTCTCAAGTGATAATTTGGTTGTGAGAATCTTGCATGGGATCAATGCACTTGGAGCCATGATAGAGGAGCCCAGACCTGGTTCGTTGAGCAATTGCCGATGAAGGATGTAATCCTTTCGATCTTAATATCGAATAAAAGAGTTCATTCTTGTCCCAAAAAATTATGTCTATATGCTTTTATTGATTTATGCATTTATGTCAATATATGAACATTGAAAGTGATAAGTAGAGATTGTATGTGTTGTAGCATTGTTTTCCTAAGCTTTTGCAGGTCAGCTTTGGGAGGAGACCTGTAATCTAGGAAGTTGTAAAGGTGAAAGAGGTCTACACCAGTTGCAAGGACTAGAGGTGCACCAATTGACCTTCTTTCTGCTCTCTTTTCATTTAGTTTAGATATGTTTGGGATAGTTTAAGGGTAGAACGGTCTTTTAAGGGAAGTCAATGCTCTGCATGTACCTAGACCCAGTATAGGGGGATTTTCCCCATAGAAATAATCAATGCTTCTAATCAATCACTAGAAAAGATAAGGAAAATGTTAATCCCGCCTCATCATACTTCCTAAAGAGAGCATTAAACAACACATTTTCCTTTCCCTTCTTGTAGATAATCTCATAGTCATAGAAAAACATTTTGGTGACCCACTTTTCTTTTTGTGGGGAGGAATACTCTATTATAGGAAATATTTCAAGATATAATGGCCTATTTTAATCTATAAATTATGTCACAGGAATTAAGGACACCATAAGTCAACTACATGAAGAATAACCAACATTTCCTTCACGTAGATTGAATTACCCAAATTTCTATCACATAATTTCTTACTAGTGAAGGAAAGAGAGAATCCCTCTTGCATTAACATAGTACTAATTCCCTTTCTCTAGGAATCACATTCCAAAACAAAATATTTATTGAATTGAGGAAGGAAGAGGGCTAGTGTGGAAAATTAATCATCTTTTAAATCCCCAAAACAAACTCTATTCATCTTCCTCATTCCAATTGAAGGAAATAACAAGTTTACCATAGTTTTGGAAAACCTTTTGGTAGTAACCTATGAGGCCAAGAAAACCATGCTAAATCTTAAGGATCTTAGGACAAGGCTATACTTTCATTGGCTCAATTTTATTACGATCCACACATACACCTTCTTCACTAAAAATGTCTCCCATATATTTAACTTCTGAAGCACCAAAAGCACATTTAGAACACTTGAGTAACAACTGGTGATGATAGAGGAGTTGTAAGACCTGATCCACATGTTCTACCCAAGTTTTTTTGTAGACTAAGGTGTCATCAAAGAAGAATAGGAAACAACGACGTACACGAGGCTTAAACATGTGGTTCATGAGGATATGAAAGGTTGAATATGCATTGCAAAGACAAAATGGTATCATCAAAATCTCATAATGACCATCATGAGTGAAAAAATAAATTTTAGGAATATCAACTTCATTCATGTGAATTTGGTGATAAACAAAGAGGACATCAAGTTTGGTGAAGAACTATGCCCCATGTATCTCATCTAAGAGATAATCAATGACCAAAATAGGAATTTATCTTTAACTATCACGTTGTTAAGGGCATAAAAATTAAGACACATTTGCTAAGTGACTTCTTTTTTAAGGACCATGACAATTGGAGAAGAGAAGGGGTTGGTACTAGGATGGATGATACCAAAAACTAGTAGCTGCTCTACAATATTTTCAATTTCATTATTTCTGTAAAAATGATGAAAAAATGGCCTCACATTGGGTGGTAGTGTACTTGGAAAAAGTGGGATGCTATATGTTATAATATGAAAGATTATGCTCATTTTACCATTGACAATACCCTTGTCATCCAACCATAGGCCGAAGCCACCCTTCGAGCACATTTACCTTGACAGAGAAGAATAATGGTAGCAATCAACAACCAAGCAAGGCTAATTCACCAAGAAAGAATAGAAACCAAAGTTGATCAGATAGTCCCACCCAGAAACTGGCACAACACCTTCCCCGAAAACTTGTGCACAAAACTGCCAATTGCAGTGCACACAACTGGATCTCTACAATTCTAAGAATGTGTCAAATGAGATACTGGCGCCCTGTATTTATAGTGGTTATGGCAGACTTACTGGGGCCGACTTCTCCTTCTGGGTACTAATTAATTCATATTAATTATATTTATACAGCCGACATCTCGTCTAGGGTTTCCTTTACTTCTTTTCTTCCTTCTGGAATATTCTAATCTTGTCATAGGTCACAATAGAGGTTCATACCTCCTGAAACTACCATAATATTAACACTCCCTCCTAGCTAGGGAGGTATGGTCTTGAGCACAAATAGACCATTCAACTGGTAGTATCACGAGCACCGTCATTATTATCCAACTGGATAATCTCCTATGACAACTAGTGCAATATCAATTGATAGAACACAACTGTGTCTATCCACGGTAGTACACAACTACTCAAACTATGACACATAGTCACAAATAGTGGAACATATCCACCACAGTAGTATATCTCTACTGTCTGGAGATAGGTAGTCTCCATAACAATCATCTGATGACAACCTGCACAGAAAATATTGTTAAAACAACTGAACCATATCGACCAATATTTCACTCACATTTATGAGATTTGAAAGAATATATGCCCTCAGTATAGAACATCAACAATGGGCTATCTGCCCTATTCTTCTCAAACAAGGAAGAATGATTGTTTCTGATTTCTGAGCCATGGACCATTCCTCACCCTGGACCATTCTTCCTACACTAATCAAAGTGCACCCTGGAGAGAGTGTATAAACCCTAAGGAGTTTCTATCCCTGATTGCTGAGCCTAGACCATTCCCCACCCTGGGCCATTCTTCCTACATTAATCAAAGTGCACCCTGGAGAGAATGTATAAACCCTAAGGAATGACTATCCGGACCATTTCCTCTGTTAACCACAAGAGGAAAAGACTGTCCTATATCAACCTCCAAAACAGACCATTTCTCATGTTAACCACAATGAGAAATAGTTGTTCAGCGAGGCGGGCTAGTCTTCTTGAGTAACCCTCAAGAAGAGAGACTTCCCTAGACCACTCCCCATGTTAACCACAATGGGAAGTTTTTGGTCTATGATACATCAACAATATGGACCATTTCCCATGTTAACTGCAATGGGAAATCGTTATCCGTCAGAAATCTCAATTCACTTTCCGAACAGGAAAGAATCTGTCCAATCTGGACTATTTTTTAATCAAAAAGATAAATGTTTCGATAATTATTTTCAACAATATTTTTATTTCTCCCTCCTAACCTGGAGACTCTTCCCTTTAAGCTAAGGGAGTTATTTCCATGATCCCCATCTTCTCTCAAAAATATGCAAACTTTATTCTAGATAAATGTTTTGTTAGAATGTCTGTTGTCTGCTCGTTAGTGGGGATATACTCGAGCTTTACCTCTCCTTCCTGGACTTTATCTCGAATACAGTAGTATTTGATCTCAATGTGTTTTGACCTTTCATGAAATATGGGATGTTCTGATAATATTATACAACTCTGATTATCACAATGTATTATGGTCGATTCTGGAATCTGATCAAATAAATTAGAGATTAACTTCGTTAACCATATTTCTTCAGTGCAAGCTTCACATGCTGCAATATACTCTACTTATGTTGTGATGAGATCGACAGACTTATGTTTCCTGCTGCCCCAAGATATCATTGCGGATCCCAAGCTGAAACACATACCTAAAGTCCTCTTTCTGTCTTCTGCACTTCCTGCCCAATCTGAGTCTGTGAATCCGTGAAGTTGTATATCACTAGATGCGGTATATCTCAAACCATACTTTATTGTTACATGAATATATCTTAATACATGCTTTGCAACTATCCAATTCTCATGTCTTGGTTCCACATGGAACTAGCTTAGTGTATTCACTACAAAGAAGATGTCTGGTCGAGTATTTACTAAATACATCAATGACCCAATTAGTTGTCGATATAGAGATGGATCTACTAGATCAAAATATGGAACTTTCACTTTTCTTATATCTACATTCATAGGTGTGTCCATGGACTTACAATCCATCATTCCGAATTTCTGAAGGATCTTTATTGCATACTTTCCTTGTCCAAGGAATACTTCACCACGATTCTGCCATACTTCTAGTCCCAAGTAATAATGCATGAGACCTAGATCTTTCATATCAAATTCAAAAGCTAATTCCTTCTTGCACTTGATAATAAGAGACTCTTCACCTGTTATGAATAGATCATCAACATATAATAGTAGAATCATAGGTGCATTGTCCACGACTTTGTAATAAAGGTTTGGATCTGCATGACTCTTAGAGAAACCAAGTCTTGTTAGATAGTTGTCCATTCTGGCATACCAAGCTCTTGGAGCTTGCTTGAGTCCATATAGAGATTTATTTAATCTGAAAACGTGAGTGTCTCTGGAATGTACCTCAAACCCCTGAGGTTGTTCAATATATACTTCTTCTTCAATTGCTCCATTCAGGAAGGTCGTCTTTACATCCATCTGATGTAAGTTCCATCCCATGGAAGCGAAAAGAGATATGATAGCTCTGATGGAAGTATATCTAGCCACTGGAGCAAAGGTTTCGACATAATATTCTCCCTCCTTCTAGGAGAACCCTCTGGCTACAAATCTTGCCTTTTATTTATCCATGCTTCTGTCTGCTGCATGTTTGATCTTGTATACCCATTTTGAAGTCACCAACGATTTTTCTTTAGGTCTAGGTACAATTTCCCATACCTCATTTTTCATAATGGATTTATGCTCTTCCATCATAGCTTCTTTCCATTGTTCCTTTTGAACTGCTTCTTCAAATGTGGTAGGTTCTTCATCTAGAAGCTTTGTCATGTATGCTACAAAACTTGAGAATATTTTAGGTCTTTTACTCTTTCTGAATGTTCCTTCTGGAACCTTGAGTCTTTCTGCATCTTGTAAGGTAGCTTCAAGCCAAGCTGGTATTTTATTGTTCTTAGGTATGGTATATGAATTAATGTTTTCACATGGCTCCATAGGATGATCAGGTAGTTCCTTTTTGTCATTTTCATTTTATGTGCTTTCTTCGTTAAGTTCTTCAATCTCTTCTTCTTCTATAGTTTCTTCTATGGATTTCTTGAAGGCCATCTTCTCATTGAATGTTACATCTCTACTGACTTCGATCTTGTGTTATTCTGGAATATATATTCTATAAGCTTTGGATGAATCACTGTATCCCATGAATATCCCTTTCTTTCCTGAAGGTTCTAGTTTATTTCTATTGTCCTTGGGTATGTGAGAATAAACAGGACATCCAAATATTCTTAGATTTTTCACATTAGATTTCTTACCTAAAAAAGCTTCTTCTGGTGTCATGTCCTTCAATATACGATGAGGACTTTTGTTATGCACATATATTGTTGTCATTGTTGCTTCTCCCCATAAGAACAAGGATAGACATTGATCATTTAGTAAGGCTTTTACAGTTTCTTCAATGAATCTGTTCTTTCTTTCTGCTACACCATTTTGTTGAGGATTATGAGGAACAGTTATCTCCCTCCTAATCCCTCTTGATTTGCAGAATGCAATGAATTCCTTTGATGTGTATTCTCCACCATTATCGGTTCTTAGCATCTTGATCTTCTTATTAGTGAGGTTTTCTATTTTGTCTTTGAACTCTTGAAACTTGTTGAATACTTTGTCTTTTCTCTTTAGTAGATATAGCCAAGTCTTTCTTGAATAATCATCTATGAAGATTACGTAGTAGGAAGATCCTCCTAGAGATTTTACTGGAATCAGACTGCAAGCATCTGAGTGTATCAGATCTAGAATCTCCTTAGATTTGTTGTTGCTACTTGGGAATGGTTTCTTGATATTCTTCCCAAGAGCACATCCTTTGCAGATTCCTTCATGTGTAGACTGCAACTCTGGTATTCCCTCAACCATCTTTTTGAGAAAGGGTAATGCTTGATAGTTAATGTGAGCGTACCTTCTGTGCCAAAGATCATTGGGGTTGACTTTGTTGTGTACAAGAGCGTCTTCATTTTGTTCTAGTAGTCTATACAAATTTCCTTCACGATTTCCAATAACCCTTGTAGAAATTTCAATACAAATTAAGTATTTCCTGCGATTCTCCTGATCTAACAATTATATGCCACTGTTAAATACATAATCTCTTTTACTATTACTCTTATGAAAAATTAAACCATGATCACAACCACAATGACAAAGTGAAATATCAAGAACACATAACACATAAGTTTTACCGGGAAAGAGTAAAGCTAAAAACCCCACTATCATATATTATGTATATCATGAGTCATGAAACAATCTCATACAAAACTCTAATCCAAGAGCTCTCAGTACAATATAATTGTCTCACACTGTCATACACAAATCAACAAATACATGTGCCAATTCCTGTGTCCAGACAGCTTGCCTCCTCTGCACAAACTCTACAATTCGAATTCTCACAATGATCATCGAATTGCCTAGTTTGCACATGCTCATAAGCATATTCACTGCATGTGTGATCAAATGACAACTGATAGCCAAATTGTCCCTTTTACCTATTATCTCAATTAGGTCTCCACTGGATCTAACATGCATGTACTTAATCGTGGCGAATCTTCAGTTGCATGTGAGTTCACTGATTAACTGAACTCTCACTAGTGCATGTTTAGTTACAACTAGTACAACTGATCTTAACTCACTTAACTACACTTATGATTCTGTTACAAATCCAACTCACTCAGTTATGAATGAAATAATAGATTAATATTTATTGTCTAATTTATTTAAGGGAAAAGTAAATTAGACACATGTTTCTTGTTGATTTTTCAACACTCCCTCTCAACAAGAAAGGGATTATCCTTCACCCCAATCCTATCTCTATGATATTCAAATTTGCTCCTGGTGAGCGCCTTCCTTAGAATGTTTGCATCTTGATCTTATGTAGGAATATATTGAAGAAACATGATCTTCCACTGCACACAATATTTGAGATGATGATATCGGATATGTATATGCTTAGATTTGTCATGAAACACAGGATTAATCGAGAGTTTAATGCAACTCTGATTATCACAATAAATCACTGTCGGATCTAAATGAGAACCAAACGAACCAACCAAGATCTTCCTCATCCAAATAGCCTCACATGCAGCTTGAATCACTACCATGTATTCCACTTCCGCTGAACTAAGTGCCACGGATCTCTATTTCCTGCTATACCAAGAAACAGTTGTAGATCTGATACTAAAGATCCCCCCTGAAGTGCTCTTTCTGTCCATTGGGATGCCTGCCCAATCTGCATCCGTGAATCCATGCAACTTCACCTCATCCATCTATCTGTACCATAATCTATACTTAGATGTGCCCTTCAAATATCTCAGGACATGCTTACCTGCCTTCCAAAAGAGTTTGGTAGGCTTAACCATCGCTTGACTTGGCTGGTTAACTGCATAGCAAATGTCTGGTCTTGTTTTTACTAAATACATTAGCGAACCCACTAACTGTCAATAGACAATAGCATCCACCTCTTCTCCAGAAGTAGCATCCTCTTTCCTCCAGTTTCCTGGAAGAGGAGTATCCATGGGTTTGCATCCCTCCATGTGAAACTTACGCAGTATCTCCCTTGCATACTTTCCTTGAGACACAAAAAGTTCACCATCTTGCTACCATATTTCCAATCCAAGGAAATAATGAAGAAGGCCCAAATCCTTCATCTCAAACTCCTTTGCAAGGTCCTCCTTGCATGAGTGTATCAACTGCTCATCACCGGTCAGTATTAAATCATCAACATAAAGAACAATGATTAAAATCTTACCCTTCACCACAATTTGGTATAGGTTTGCATCCGCTTCACTTTTGGTGAATCCCAATCTAGTGAAATAGTTGTCTATCTGAGTGTACCAAGCATGGGGTGCTTGCTTCAACCCATACAGTGCTCTCTTGAGTCTGCCCACATGCAACTCTCTGTCAAAGGTCTCAAAACCTTCTGGCTGTTCAATTTACACTTCTTCCTCAATGATCCTATTGAGGAACACCATTTTTACATCCATCTGATGAATGCGCCAACCCATCTTCACTAAGAGTGCAAGTATGGATCTTATGGAAGAGTACCTTGCGATAGGTGCAAAGGTCTCATCATAATCTATCCCCTCAATCTGTGAGAAGCCTCGAGCCACAAACTTGGCCTTGTATTTCTCCACACTCCCATCAAAAGCTTTCTTTACCTTGTATATCCATCTCGAACTTACCATTGATTTGTCAATCAGTCTTCGGACAATTTCCCATGCACTGTTTTTTACAATGGAGTCATACTCCTCTACCATACAATCAACCCAAGTGGGGTCCTGCACTGCTTCCTGAAAAGAGGATGGTTCAGTCACAGTACATTTTCTCATGAGAGCCATGTATCCAGCAAATCAATTAGGAGACTATCTCTGTCTACGCTGTGAAGTAGGGGCTCCTACATTCTGTGCAGCATCTAGTCTCAATATGTTAGCTTCCGTGGTGCACTTTTTTCCATTTTTGATGGATGGCTATGAATGAGTGGTTTCCTCCACTCCATGAACCTCCTCATGTGGTTGATCCACATATTGAGACTCATCCTTGGGAACCAACAGTTCCTCTTCTGCATGCAAGTCTAGCTCCCTCTCAAGCGACAACCGCATGGATTTCCCCTCATCAAATTTTATATCCCATCACATAACAGTCATCTTACTATTCGACAAATACACATGATAATTATGGGGCGTTTCTGTGTACCCCACATATATCCCAACTTCAACAGTCAGTCCAGCTTCTTTCTGGCATTCTTGGTCACATGCACATAAACAGATGAGCCAAAAATTTTAAAATGAGAAACATCAGGTTTATTACCAGTAAAAGCTTCTTCAGGTGTACTCATGCCAAGTACTCTATGAGGACAACGGTTCTGCACATAAACTATAGTATTGCATGCTTCTGTCCACAAATGCATTGTTAGGCCCTGATCATGCAACATCGCTCGTGCTGCACCCACGATCATTCTTTTCTTTCTCTCTGCGACCCCATTTTGCTGTGGGTTATGAGGCGCTATGAGTTCTCTTCAAATTCCTTCTCTACTACAAAAGTCTTTGAATTCATTAGATATGTATTCTCCACCATTATCACTCCTTAGATCCTTCACTTGCTTCCCCGACTCTTTCTCCACCAATGCTTTAAACTCACAGATCTTTGAGAATGTTTGATCCTTCTTCTGCATGNTATGAGGCGCTATGAGTTCTCTTCGAATTCCTTCTCTACTACAAAAGTCTTTGAATTCATTAGATATGTATTCTCCACCATTATCACTCCTTAGATCCTTCACTTGCTTCCCCGACTCTTTCTCCACCAATGCTTTAAACTCACAGATCTTTGAGAATGTTTGATCCTTCTTCTGCATGAAGAATAAACAGCATTTACGAGAAAATTCATCAACAAAAATAACATAATACCTATGTTTTTCTATTGAATCAACCGAGAATGCTCCACACACGTCTGTGTGAATTCTCTCCAGGATTACCGAAGCACGGTTCTCCTTTTCATGAAAGTTGGACTTTACATACTTCCCTAGGGTGCACCCCTTGCATTGATCTAACTGAGCAAGTGTTCCCCTTGGAAGTCCAGTAGATATTTTCTACATGATCTTCAAGGCTCCATGATATAGATGGCCCAATCTCCTGTGCCATAATTCACCCTCATCTCGGCTCACCACTTTTTCTTCCTTGCCTATCATGGCATTGCAACCATCTACCTCCATCATGTAGAGATTCTTAACTCGAATCCCTATCTTCTTGACTTGACCCATTGCTTTATGTCATAGATAGGCTTTTCCACTGCTAAAAACAACATCATAGCCTCTGTCCTCCAACATTGCAAATGAGACAAGGTTTTTCTTCAGACCTGGAACATGCATAACATTTTTCAATTGAAATGGTTTACTTGACTCCCTCTGAAAGTTAATGGTACCAATACCAGTTGCACTGTATCATCCAACATCACCCATCTCTATATGCATTCTGAGATCTTTCTCCTCCAAGTCAATGAAAGACTCTTTATCTCCCATCATGTGGAATGAGGCGCCACTATCCAAATACCACACCAATCCCGATGCACTTGAAGCCATGCATGCGATCAAAGCAAAGTCAAGTTCAAATTGTGAGACAAGAACCTCACCAGTTGCAGCTCCATCAACTGTCTTGTTCTTCCTCTTCTGTGGACAGTTAGTAGCGAGATGCCCATGTTCATGACAGTGAAAACACTTCACTTTGGACAAATCCATATTCTTGACTTTAGACTCGGATTTTGGATGGAATGTCTTCCCTTTCCCTTTCCTTGCCTTAGCATTCAAAGAACAACCCTATTCATCATCACGCTTTGATGAAGATCCATATCTAGTGTTCCGCTTGAACTCCTCTTGCACTAGATCCGACCATAGTTGTTCCCAATCTGGCAATTTTTTCCTTCCACTGACAGAGTCTTGATAACTGTGCCAACTCTTAGGAAGCCCTAGGAGTGCCAAGCTCACCAAATCATCAGCAGCGACTGTTATTCCCACACTTCCAAGCTCATCTTGACATTAGACAAACTTCATGAGATATTTTGGAATGGTATCGCCCTTCTCCATCTTGATCTTCTCGAGTTTATCTTTGAGTGCCAATTTCCTATGGTCGCTACTTTTTTGGAACAGATCCGTCAAAACCTTCCACATTGCATGTGGTGTGGTTTTCCCATGGAGACTTGAGACAATGTGGTCTCGTACTCTCTCCAACAGAACCTGCCTCGCCTTTGCCACTTTCTTTTTCCATGCATCAAGATTTGCAGTGTTTGTCGCATCCGACTTAGGAACATCTCTGTCAATGTAATCCTTCAAGCCATTGTCTTCGAGTACTACTTCCATCCTGTCCTTCCAAGCAATGTAGTTAGAGATTCTCTCGAGTGCATACTCCAACCTCAAGCCATTGAAAGACATTTTGATCTTGAATCAACTGTCGCAACAAGAAATCTTGTAAATTTGAATGTTATCCAACCACCAAAACTCAACTACTACAATCCCTCTTTCCCTGGGAGGTTCTCACCCCACCTGAGAGCAACCTGAGGGAAGTTCACACCCTGCCTATGTATATCCTATGAACTTGCCTGGGAAGTTCGCACCCTGCTTGTGTATAGACTGCAAACTTGCCTGGGAAGTTCGCACTGTACTTCACTGTAGGGTGAGGGGAGTTTTCACTTCTCCCTTAAGCAGCCTGTGAGAATCACCTTGAAGTTTTCACCTCTCCTTTATCTAGGGTGGAGAATATCTTCTTTGAAAACTGAGCGTAGTCTATAGTAATAAAGTTCGCACCCTGCTAGAGACAGGACCTGCGAGAATGAAATAATGTTCGCCCCTCACTTTCGTAGCTCTATGGCCTCCGTGGCTCTGATACCATGTAGAAATTTCAATACTAATTAAGTATTTCCTGTGATTATCCTGATCTAACAATTATATGCCACTGTTAAATACATAATCTCTTCTACTATTACTCTTGTGAAAAATTAAACCACGATCAAAACCACAATCACAAAGTGAAATATCACGAACACATAACACAAAAGTTTTACCGGGAAAACGTAAATCTAAAAACCCCACTATCATATATTATGTATATCATGAATCATGAAACAATATCATACAAAACTCTAATCCAAGAGCTCTCAGTGCAATACAATCGTCTCACACTGTCATACACAAATCAGTAAATACATGTGCCAATTCTTGTGTCCAGACAACTTGACTCCTCTGCATAAACCCTGCAATTTGAATTCTCACAATGATCATCGAATTTCCTAGTTTTCACATGCTCATAATCATATTCATTTCATGTGTGATCAAATCACAACTGATAGCCAAACTGTCCCTTTCACCTGTTATCTCAATTAGGTCTCCACTAGATCTGACATGCATGTACTTAACCATGGCGAATCTTCAGTTGCATGTGAGTTCACTGATTAACTGAACTCTCACCAGTGCATGTTTAGTTACAACTAGTACAACTGATCTTAACTCACTTAACTACACTTATGATTTTGTTACAAATCCAACTCACTCAATTATGAATGAAATAATAGATTAATATTTATTGTCTAATTTATTTAAGGGAAAAGTAAATTAGACACATGTTTCTTGTTGACTTTTCAACAACCCTAGCATTCTCTATGCTGGAGTCTTTATGCCATGATAACATCTTTCCATCCACAAAATCTATTCTATTTCCCTTGTATTCTAGGAAAGAAATCGATACAAGATTCTTTTCTAAACTAGGTACATATAAAATGTTGCTTAAATGAACATAGTTACCTGTTTTCATTTTGATGGAGGCTTGTCCAAATCCTTCTATGGGGTAGGTGGTTTTGTCTCCAAGCTCTACCTTGTATGAGGTCTTCTTCTCATTTAGATTTGAGAGTCTGTCTTGATCTCCCTTCATGTTCCTAGAAGCTCCACTATCGATTATCCACATATCATCTTCAATCATTCTAGTAAGTGCTGAGTAGTGTAAAAGACTGATTGTTTCACTCATGTCTTTGGTTGACTGGTAACTGGTCATGCCTTGATCCAAAACTTCAATTCATCGTTTCTATCTTCTGAGAGAGATAAAAGGTTCTCTGAGTTAGGGAATATCTGAATATCTTCTTTTTGAGCGAGATACTCCATCACAAGATGTTGGATCTGAGATTAGGGTTTCTGCAACTGCTTCTGTTAGTAACCCTAGCAGAAGTGTCTTTCAAAGCTACTGCTGCTAGTAACCCTAGCGACAGTTCCTCAACGAGCTCAATATCCTAGCAGCTATGCTTCCTTCCAGCGTTTAAACTGAAGGAAGGAGGTGTGGGCCCATAACTTGTTAGAATATGAAAGATTATGCTCATTTTACCATTGACAATACCCTTGTCACCCAACCATAGGCTAAAGCCACCCTACAAGCACCCTGACCTTGATAGAGAAGAATACTAGTAGCAATCAATAGCCAAGCAAGGCTAATGCACCAAGCAAGAATAGAAACCAAAGATGATCAGATAGTCCCACCAAGAAACTAGCGCAACACCTTCCCGAGAAACTTGCACACAACTGGCTCTCTACAATTATGAGAATGTGTCAAATGAGAGACGGGCGACCTGTATTTATAGTGGTTCTGACAGACTTACTGGGGCCGAATTATCCTTCCGGGTACTAATTAATTCATATTAATTATATTTCTGTAGCCGACATCTCGTCTAGCGTTTCCTTTACTTCTTTGCTTCCTTCTGGAATATTCTAATCTCGTCATAGGTCACAATAGAGGTTCATACCTCCCGAAGCTACCATAATATTAACACTATAGTCATGCTCTCCACATGATGGTGGTAATCCTAGTCATTGTTCAAATACTTGCTAGTGTTTTTCCATTACTAACTACATATATGGATTAACTATATGAGAAGCACCCTGTTGGGCCCCAACAACTCCCCCTAAATTTTTACAAAATTTAAAGGGCCCTCATTAGAATCTTGATAATTTTAATGAGCTACAGAATCAACCTTTTCAAATAGTTCCATACCTTGGCTTGCTTTGAGACAAACTAAATACATTCACTATAGTATGATATATTCATTACAAGAGTATATGTCAAAAGTTAGAAACGAGCATAAAAATCTCAATTTAAACAAAAACGTTAATTTTTATCAAATGTTTACTTTCATTTAAATTATGATTATGTGTTCATTCTTTTGTTCATTAGCAAGTTTGACTATTTTGAATAATGTGTTCAATACTTCATCAAATAATATCTTGGTTGGTTTCTCATTTTCATAAAATCATTTGGTGATATTAACTAATTAAATTCTTTCTTCATTTTGCATCTCATAATAATAATAATAAACAAAAAAAAGAATTATCTATCATTTGTTTGATTTTGTAAAAAACCAAAATTAATATTTTTCTCTTCTCCATTAACTTGAAGCTTCTAGAATTTTAAGATCATTATAAACATTGTTTGTTTAGAACTTATAGTTAGTTTAAATTCATTTTTGACTTTATTGTTCTAGATTTTGTTTTATTCACAATTTTTAGGTTATTAATTTAGGTTTCTTTTTGTTTCACAGGTTTTTATTATCACATATTTGATACAAATTTGACCATGGCTTGATTTTATTATCCAAATATGTTCAAGATGATTGATCCAAAAATAATATTGGATTGCTACAAATAATTTTATGAGCTACAACAGATAAAATTTGGAAAGCCATCAAGATCAAACAGACGATTGTGCAGGACTGATTGCAGCCAAACCGTGAGGAATTTGAAGAAACGGTTGAAAACCCACTTCCCAAATGGACTCGTTTACCTTTCTCTTAAATATTTTCCCAAACAAATGAACGATTTGAGAGATATTTGGGTCTCTTTACGAAGAAAATTTCAGGTGGTGGAAAGTATTAGTGACACCAAGACTATTCATTCATTTTATAAATATATGAGAAAGTTCAAAGCCAGGCGATCCAAGAATTGGAGAGGATGATTTTAATCCTTTCTATTTTGTATATTATTTATTCTGTAAACTTTTCTTCTTTTCAAATGGAGTAACGGATGGTTGGAATCATTGGGAGAATGGACGATTATTTTCAAAGAAGAATATGGAATTCCAGGTTCCTTAATGGCTTTTGTCCTATGAGTAAAATGGTTTTATTTTCATTATAATATCTTCATATTATTTGAATAATTGATTATGCATTGATTTAAATTAAATTTAGTTTGTTTTATCAATACATGGTTAATTACTATCATTTATATATTAATTTTTCCAATCTTTAAAGTCTAATATCCAAAAAAAAACTTCCAGGACTACATAATGGACAAGTGATTCCAAAACGTAATAGAACAACATATATGTATTTTGTCTTTAGCCTTTTCTTTATAATGTTGTTATTTATGTTTTGTTAATCATGTTACATGTGCAGGTCTGATATCTTTAGATTAAATGATCTGTGATGTGTAGGAGGTTTATATTATAAATACCATCTATTATTTTCTTCTCAAAATACAAATGTTGTGGTCATATCTTCAATTTAAATAATGAGATTTATCTTTGAGTTTTAAATTGAATGATAAAATGCATAGATTGCTTCCAGATTTATCTTTCTATAATCATGTATAATTATGAGATCACAGGTTTATGTTTATGTTTCCTTTCCTGTCATTAAAACCTAAGCTGCCAATAAATGTTCTAAGTTTATTTAGAACATTCATAAGGTTCATTGCAGATTTCTCTCTTGGACATGGAAGTTGGATGTCCTCCAACTATGCAGATGTTTGGATACACCTCACTAGCTCACTGACATGATAGCTTCTTTGTATTTTTGTGTCATTTACATATCATTGAAACTAGAATGTATGGTTCAGCTTCGACTATCCACATGTTTATGTTTTATTGAATTTTTTGCAAGATTCTTTAAATTTATAAAGGAAAAACAATAAATAATTTTATGTTCTTTCTTTATCTGCTTCCTAGAAGCAATCATTTTTCACATCGATTTTCGTAAGTTTCGATTAAAACTTGCAGCTTGTAAACATTTAAATAAATGAGACTTGTATATCTTCTGCTTAAATACAACTACTACAGTTACATTAGAGCATATGTACACACACACACATATATATATATATATATATAGTATTTAGTAATTAATTAGTTATTTCTCTCTTTTACTCGTTTATTTTAGGATTCTTAGATTGACTAACGGAGCCATTAAACCTGTTAGAAGGAGTTACACCAAACAGCTTGGATTATTTAGACAACCCTGGACCAGATTCGCTCTTCCAGTTTACAGATGGTCAATTTCACCTGTCAACAAATGGCGCTAGAAGGAGGGCCATGGTCGATTTAATGAATAAATGTTTCACCCCTCAGCCTTTCATAACTCTAGATTTGTAAATCCTTCTTATGTATAATCTTATAATGCACTACAAGGCAGGCTAACTATTTGGAGTCAATTTCTTCAAATTCTTAATGGCTCCTGCCCAAATCACCGTGTCGGAACATACTTTTAATGTCTCACTACCAGTTATTTCCAAGAAGACATAAGATCACTCATCTCTTTTCAGAACTCACCTTTGATGGTGAAGGGAACACATCTACAGTAGACCATATTTCTAATTTTTTTTATAACTATTTAAGACATAAGATCGCCGATTATAATGTTACCTACAGATTGTTCTCTCTCCCTTTCCGAGGTCGGGTTAAAATTTGGTTTGAATCTTTTCAGGCTAATTCTATTCATTCTTTGTCTGATTTTGTATTTGAGTTTTTATCAGATTTTAGCAACTATGATTATGATGAATTAAGTGAATAATTAAGTTGCTTAAGGAAAGAAAATGGTGAATCATTCAATGATTTTGGAATTAGGCTAATCCATGTTTGTATTAGATTTCGTTTGAAAGAAATGTCGCTTATTAATGAGTGGTTTGAATATCTCATTTCTCTCTCAGACAAGCATGATCAATTAATTTTTAACTAATCTGAATTGAGCACTAACACTCAATCTCAAGATGGTTCAAATTTTCATGTTGATCTTGAAGATTTTGAAGCACCACAATTTTTCTCGACTTCTTTCACTTAGGCAAATCGTGAACCACATAATGCAATTGTCACATCTAATCATTCTTTGCAAACAATGTCTCCTCCTATCGAAGAAGGAACCCTTACTTTAAAAGATGATAGTTGTCACACTCTCATAGATTTTATAACAGTTTCTAATGTAAAAGAGGTTGAATGTGAAGTTGATAATCATGTGGGTGATAAAACTTCCCCTAATTTAGTTGAAAATTTCCATAATCAATCAATAGGAGACAAAATCATTAGTCAGGATATTAATCAACCTTCTATCTCTAGTGATTTGCTCTCAAATTTTCCCTTACATAATGAACCAAATTGTCTCTTAGAAACTGTCTCGTATTCTTTAAAAGAGAATACAACATAGGTTGATCAGTTTATACAAGGAGAAGGAACAAAACCAGATTTCGAAACATATATACCTATCATTTCAAGAGACGCATTTTGTCTCCTCAATTCTTCTACATATTACTCCTTGTACCCCAATATTTTTTATCCTAATGTTGTGCAATTGTATGTTCCATATTGACTTGGAAAGAATTCAACATTATATAATCAGGTACAAAGAGATTACCGAATAGAAGATAAAGAGGAAAATAATTCTACCCATGAACACGTCAATTCTTATTCTCATCAATTATCAGTGGGTAAATCAAAAAATGATTTGAAAGAGTCTCAAATTGCATCTTCCATTGATTCATCTCAATTTGTGATTAAAGAAGAATCTAGATTTTTCCATGATCAATTATTTGAGGTTGAAAAGTATAATCGGCCAAATATTATTACCAATGATGATTATTCAAAAATGTTGGTCGTTCCATTTAGTCCACCTCAAATAGTTAATCTTGAAGTATTTAAGCTCAATGGAAAATTTAAAGAGAATGAAACATTTCTTTTCCGATGGAGAATCACGATAAGTTCTTGCCATCTTGATCCGACCTTTTTACAAGATTCTTTCCTTGATAGTCTAATACTTTATTCTCATCATGAATATTTTTCGTATGTGAATTCTTTCGAACAATCCCATGTTAGTAATTGCATGTATTATGATAGGGTTGTAGATTGGTTGGAGTATTCATATCTCGAAAAGTTTCCAGGGAATGGTAAGATTATCTTCACTTTATTAAGAGATCAAGGAGGTAACTTTAACACACTTATTTTACATCCTTCAGATGGAGAAAATTTGGAACGAAAGGAAAATTGTCGGGAGGATGGGGTACTTTGGTATAGGCTGATGGTTATGTCAGGTCCCCATAACTCTCACAAGCTTCACAATCTCATTTTTTCATATTTTTGTGACCCATATAATGACAAAATTCTAGAATGGCTGGAGGATTCATACAAAAAGAATGTTCAAGGGAATGGTAAGGTCATGCTTGCTTTGTTTTTAAATGATAATGATAAAGGTAAGTATGATATTGTTTTTTAATTTTTCGATATACAACCATTCTTGTTAGTAATATTTGATTTTGTTTCCATTGTAGGATTGTGGTTACTCTGATGGCTACATTGGAAGCATGACTTCACTTAGTATTTTTGATTTGTTTAGTAGTTAGAGTAGATTTAGGAGTAGGTTTTCTTTTATTTTTCTTTCTCAATATTTCTTTGTGTAATAATGCAGTTATGAACACAAGTGAGTACACCAAAAGAACCATAATATGAATGTTGTCAGGGAAGTCCACTTTAAATCTTTTTCTCTCTGATTTTCGTTGAATATTTATTTTCAAAAACACAGTATCATCATGATAATTTTAAATGGAAAGTAAAGAGATAAGTAAATTTAAACTATCAATTCAACCCTCACCCAAGGTGCCACGAGTAGGAATGCACTCATCTTAATAATGATTTTTATATGTTATTTTAGTCTCTTTTATTTTTAATAATAATGCTTGGTCAAAGTAACATCTTATGCATCACTATCTTAAGAAAAGAACTTGCTCGCACATGATATTTTAAGTGATTTAGTTATTCCTTTATTTTATAGTGAGATGATAGTGGATACAAAAACTCAAGTTTATCTTTGGCCAAAATCGTTTCCTGAAAAGTTTTCTTTTGCTGTTTTGATTTTGTTTACTTTTGATTTTGAATCCCATTAATAAAATTTGATTTGGTTTGTTGTGTGTTTTTGTTTTCTTTGATTATTTTGAATGAGTTTTCTTCTATGTTTCTTTTTGAATCAATATATTTCTGATCAAAGAGCTATTGTCAAATGAAGCATTTATTTTAAGACTTTTGTTTTTCAAGCAAATTGAAATAGTTCAAAGAGGTCATGATATTAAGATATAGCTCAGACAATTGATTTTTAAGTCAATTGTCACTTTCATTTTGTCCTCAAATTGTCTTTGCCAAAGTATTACACCAGGGATATGGTTTAAATATTTGAGAATTACGATGATCTTTAAACTTTTTACGTCGACCATATTCTTAAGGAATCACTTTTAAGTTCTTCCCCATTCTCTAGATGATTTCTTAAAGGAAATCTAAAACCTCTAAACCATGATAAGACTTCGAGTTTTGAAAGAAAATAAATAAACTATTCACCTGTATTGCAATTAACCTCCAGTATCACCCCGCTCTCTTTGTCATCAATAAATCTATAATTGTATTATTATTTAAAAGTGGCATAAGAGGGTTGAAATCACTTATGTGTGGGAAGTGTGTGTAAACCTGTCGGGGTACTGAACATGATCGCTGGCAGCAGGTAAATGCACACATGATACCAAGACAACTTCGTTGGGGTACTGAACAGGCCTGCTAGTAGCGAAGCAATGTTGGGTCGAGAGGTAGAAAATATATGTTTTCTAATTAATTTTTATGGAAGTATACATCATGTGGATACAACTATTGGATGGGATTAAAGTACATGAGTGGGTTAAATGACATCCCTATCGAGGCTATGGACATCTGCTAGTAGTAGTGGCTCTATCAATGGTATTGAAGTTCTTTTATAAACATCGTGACTCTTTGATTAAGATATTATTTCAGGTTATAATCATCTGCAGAGAAAATTCTATTGTCTCCTTATAACATTGATCTTATCCTAATACTATATGGTCTCAGAGTGAATTTATTTCAAGGAGCTTAAATCTTTTTTCAAGTCTTATTATTTTCTTCCTGAGATGAAATCTTACCATATCAAAGATAACTGCTTCACTCAGTAAGTTGCCATTTATTGGGCCCCAACAACACCCCCTAAATTTTTACAACATTTAAAGAGCCCCCATTAGAATCTTGATAATTATAATGAGCTACAGAATCAACCTTTTCAAATAGTTCCATACCTTGGTTTTCTTTGAAACAAACTAAATACATTCACTATAGTGTGATACATTCATTACAAGAGTATATGTCAAAAGTTAGAAACAAGCATAAAAATCTCAATTTAAACAAAAACGTTAATTTTTATCAAATGTTTACTTTTGTTTAAATTATGATTATGTCTTCATTCTTTTGATCATTAGTAAGTTTGACTATTTTGAATAATGTGTTCAATACTTCATCAAATAATATCTTGGTTGGTTTCTCATTTTCATAAAATCATTTGGTGATATTAACTAATTAAATTCTTTCTTCATTTTGCATCTCATAATAATATTAAACAATAAAAAAGAATTATCTATCATTTGTTTGATTTTGTAAAAAACCAAAATTAATATTTTTCTCTTCTCCATTAACTTGAAGCTTCTAGAATTTTAAGATCATTATAAATATTGTTTGTTTAAAACTTATAGTTAGTTTAAATTCATTTTTTATTTTATTGTTCTAGATTTTGTTTTATTCACAATTTTTAGGTTATTAATTTAGTTTTTTTTTTTTGTTTCACAGGTTTTTATTATCAAATATTTGATACGGATTTGATCATGGCTTGATTTTATTATCCAAATACGTTCAAGATGATTGATCCAAAAATAATATTGGATTGCTACAAATAATTTTATGAGCAACAATAGATAAAATTTGGAAAGGCGTCAAGATCAGATAGACGATTTTGCAGGACTGATTGTAGCCAAACCGTGAGGAATTTGAGGAAACGATTGAAAACTCGCTTCCCAAATGGACTCGTTTACCTTCCTCTTAAATATTTTCCCAAACAAATGCACGATTTGAGAGTTATTTGAGTCTCTTTACCAAGCAAATTTCAGGTCGCGGAAAGTATTAGTGATGCCGAGACTATTCATTCATTTTATAAATATATGAGAAAGTTTAGAGCCAGGCAATCCAAGAATTGGAGAGGAGGACTTTAATCATTTCTCTTTTGTATATTATTTATTCTGTAAACTTTTCTTATTTTCAAATGGAGTAACAGATGGTTGGAATCATTGGGAGAATGCACGATTATTTTCAAAGAAGAATATGGAATTCCAGGTTGTTTAATGGCTTTTGTCCTCTGAGTAAAATGGTTTTATTTTCATTATAATATCTCTATATTCTTTGAATAATTGATTATGCATTGATTTAAATTAGCTTTAGTCTGTTTTATCAATACATGGTTAATTACAATCATTTATATATTAATTTTTCTAATCTTTAAAGTCTATTATCCCAAAAAAAACTTCCAGGACTACAGAATGGACAAGTGATTCCAAAACTTAATAGAAAAACATATATGCATTTTGGCTTTAGCCTTTTGTTTATAATGTTGTTATTTGTGTTTTGTTAATCCTGTTACTTGTGCAGGTCTGATATCTTTAGATTAAATGATCTGTGATGTGTAGGAGGTTTATATTATAAATACCATCTATCATTTGCTTTTCAAAATACAAATGTTGTGATCATATCTTCGATTGAAATAATGGGATTATCTTTGAGTTTTAAATTGAATGATAAAATGCATAGATTGATTCCATATTTATCTTTCTATAATCATGTATAATTATGAGATCATAGGTTTATGTTTGTGTTTCCTTTCCTATCATTAAAACCTAAGTTGCCAATACATGTTCTGAATTTATTTAGAACAGTCATAAGGTTCATTGCAGATTTCTCTCTTGGACGACCTCACAACTCGATCTAAGAAACGCACCCAACATCTCGATGATTTACGAATCATCTTTCAACAGTGCCGCCAATACAACATCTGCTTGAATCCCCTCAAGTGTGTGTTCTATGTCACCGCAGGGTGCCTCCTTGGTTTTATCGTTTCACAAAGTGGAATCACCGTGGACCCCCTCAAAGTCAAATCCATAACCGAAATTCCACCCCCTCGGAATATACGACAACTTCAGAGTCTACAAGGCAAAGCCAACTTTCTTAGACGCTTTGTTCCTGATTACGCTATACGCGCACATGGTTTCCTTCGCTTACTACGTCACGACATCCCTTTTCATTGGGACGACTATGCTCAATAGTCGTTTGACGATC
>JASDQU010586377.1:10205-23178 GCA_032191745.1 Picea mariana | reverse complement strand
GCTTCCAGATTTATCTTTCTATAATCATGTATAATTATGAGATCACTGGTTTATGTTTGTGTTTCCTTTTCTGTCATTAAAACCTAAGCTGCCAATACATGTTCTGAATTTATTTAGAACAATCATAAGGTTCATTGTAGATTTCTCTCTTGGACATGGCAATTGGATGTTCACCACTCATGCAAATGCTTGGATACACCTCACTAATTCACTGACAGGATAAACTCTTTGTACTTTTCTATCATTTACATATCATTGAAACTAGAATGTATGATTCAGCTTTGACTATCCACATGTTCATGTTTCATTAACTTTTTTTGCAAGATTCTTTAAATTTATAAAAAAAAAAGCAATAAATATTTTTATGTGATTTCTTTATCTTCTTCCTAGAAGCAATCATTTTTCACATCGATTTTCGTAAGTTTCGATTAAAACTTGCATTTTGTAAATCATGTAAATAAGCAAGACTTGTATATCTTCTGCTTAAATACAACTACTATAGTTACATTTGAACATATGTACATATATATAGTGTGTTTAGTAATTAGTTAGTTATTTATCTCTTTTATTCATTTCTTTTAGGATTCTTAGATTGGATAACGGAGACATTAAACTCGTCAGAACGAGTTACACCAAATAGCTTGGATTATTTAGACAACCCCGGACTAGACTCGCTCTTCCAGTTGATGGACGGTCAATTTCGCCCGTCAACAGCGTCATAGATCTGAGCGCACCCAGATCGACCTCTCATATCTATGCGCCCCATAACACATCGTGCCAAACCATCACATTGTCCTCGACGAACTTAGGATAAATGCCATTTGTGGGTTTTTAGTCCTTTTTTTTTGCATTTTGTCACCTAAAGGCCAAAACTAAGGAAAACATCCCCCTTACAACAATATGTGATAACATTAGGCTCCATGGGGGATAGATTCCTCCCTATGAGGCTCTAAGATATCCTTTGTAGTTCCATATGCCTTCTGCATTGGGGTATGGAGTCAAGCTCAGAACACCCTGCTGTGGGAATACATGTTGATAAATAAAAATGAGAAATAAACACACAAGGGCTCCAACAAGAGCTTATTTATGTACAGTCCTAAAGTAATTGATTTTTACATGGTGCTAGGTGAAAGCAAATTTCCACCATAGCCATTCAAGTAGCTTCCTGCCTGGAATATTTTTTACTTTGTCAGTGATGAAAAACAGATGGTGCAATCATGCCAGTAGAATGATTACATCCTTGAGCTTTCCTCCAAATGGAAATGGTGGGATTAGATCTGGAGGCTTCAAAACACGAAGGAAGTACAATTCCATGTATTCCTCCACAGGCTCATAGTACAAGAGGCAAACTCCAAAAAAATTATAACAGGCAGCCCTCTCTGCTACACAATTGCTTACATAGGGTTGAGTATCTCTGGTAAGAACAGGTGGATGAGAAGTTGATGCAGGCTGACTGATCCTAGGTGATGGTTGCTCACTGATAGGTTCTGGACAAGAGATAAACTACCCCTTCTATTTCTCTTTTTCTTCTTCATGGATCTCCTAAGGGTCAGATTCATAATCATCATAAACAGGACCCATGGGAAAGTTCTTCTCTTCATCATCTTTTCTAGGATATTCATCAAAATGGGTTGCTCTTGGTCAGTATCTGCAACAAATTCTTCCTCGCAAGTAGGGATGCTCAAAACATCTGATCCAGGGACAGAGATATCCTCCATATTTTCCTCATAAGAAAAACAAACAACATCAGCCTCAGTCCCATATCGAGGAGAAATATCTACTGCGGAAAACATTTTCTTATAGACATCAAAATTTTCAAAAGAGACATGTTGGTCTTCTTGAACATCTAAAAGAATAGATACATCTAAAATGATGCCAGATGTTTATGCGCTACAACCATCATAATGAACATAATCCAACACCTCTAGACCTTCATAGAAAATGCTTTCCTCCATAGTAAAAACTTCATCACAAATATCGTTTTCATGGCTAGAAAAATCTTCATGAAACAAGGAAAACTCATCACAATAGTTTTCATAAAGACACTCGGCTGGAAAATATTCTTTACAAAACAAATTGAAAGCTCCATGAAAAATATGCAAAGAGTCGATGCTTACAATGGGAAGAGATTAACACCAATCAAGAGAATCTCCTTTCAATGAATATCTAAAAACCTTGATCTGAACATCTTCATGCAGGATATGAAGTTGATGAATAAAATCATGAAAAAGGAGCAAGTATTCAGCTGGTACCTCCCCCTCCTTTCCTTGAAACTTGGGAAGGATTCATTCCCATTCCTCTCTATTGGGTAGTGGGTTAGGGGAACCAACCATCTTTGAAAAATCACAGAAAGCAAACCTCTGAGCCAATATTTTGTCCATTTCAAACTAGTGGAGTCACCAATCGATCCTTCAAACATGGAGTTGCCAGGTGAATGATGTGAAAAGTGAGTGTGTCTGGTCTTTTTTCACCATCAAATACTAGATATGATCATTGTGTTCTCCCAAGGGCTACCAGGTGTAGCTAGAAGAAGCCACACTAAAACAGTGGAGTCATTAGGTGCATAATTACAATATTCAATGGTTATAATGTTTGATGCACCTTCAGAATCAAGAGCTTTGTCATTCAATCCCAAGGAAAATCTTCAATTCGTCCTCGCAAGAGCTGCCAGAAATGTTAGCACTGGAAGTCGCCATTCATATTGTGGGAAAGGCAAGCTCGATACCCATTAGATTTTTATGTCACAAGTTGGTTATAAAAAGGGGTCAAATGAGCATAATCTCCGGAAAATATCGTCTTAACTCAGAAAACTGGACTGATATGTATGAGCATGTGAGGTCTTAGTTTAACTTTAGACAATAAGTTGTAGTAAGGGTGAGTAGGAGGAAGACTTTGGTGAGAAAATGTATAGGTCTACCGAGAACATTGGGTCTTTCAACAGCCCAAGGAGGAACAATTTAAATGCAAGAAATTCTCGAATTCAAAATTCAAAGAACTAAAAGGAATTATAACAACAGTATAATAAAACTTTCATCATGATGTAGTCATAATGATTCAAGTGAATCAGTCAATCATGAAATCTTTTAGCATCAAAGGGAAACAAGAGGGAGTAAGAAGGTTGACTGTCATTAAACAAGAAGTCTCAAATGCATATACATAACTAGATAACCAAAGAGTTCATTAAAACTTTACAATTCAGAAGCTTTTCTCTACCATCGACCTTGAATAATACTCAAAACTACACATATATACTCAAAATAATTTTCCATCATCAGTAGAGGTGTGCTCAAGATTCCATGGCGTTGTGTCGTCTCAATCATACTACACCTGTGGTCTCTTATACAAACACCTTCCTCTGTCAGACATGATCTAAGCTCTGCCAGTCCCTCTAATCTCTGCTTTGTCAGACTATGCATGTAGTCTCTTCATGCACATGATCTCAGACTTCCTGTTGATAGTCTGCCTCCATAGTTAGAGCATTCTGAATTTTCATTCATGGGGGAGACGATGCTCCAACCACCTCCCCTGCTCCATAACCACTTCATCGAGATTGGGACGATCCAAGTCAAACTTGGTACCTAGGAGACGTGGTGGCCTCTCCTTGGCCATCTGCTACTTCATTGGACCTCTACAGAGGGACTCAACTAGCAAACATGGATGGAGCTGAGAAGGCTGAGGCGATGGGCGCGGTCGGCAAGAAACTGGGTATGTATGGGTGCTGATGTGTAAAGGTGCGAGGTGACATGGCGTAGGGAGAGGACGTGGAGGCAAAGGGGAGGCTATAGTGGTGTGTGATTGGTTGAGGGGGGATACGACGGCATGACATAGATGGCATGGAGGGGAGGTGGAGGAAATATGTCATGACGTGATAAGGGGGAGCGGGAAAGAGAGATGTTAAAGACAGAGGAGGGAGACTAAGTGGGAGACAGGTGTCGGGAAAGTGGGAGGCAGTAAAGGTGAGCGGTAAGTAGTCTACTTAGAGGGGGGGAGTGGTAAGAGAGAAAGGTCAGGGGGGGTCCGAGTTCATGAGAGGGTTCCACGTTAGTGGGGGGCCCACATAGGGAAACTGCTTACTCGGACCCCCCCCCCCTCGTTAAAAGAAGAATGCTCAGGGGGGTCTGACTTAGGTTGAGTGTTGTATATCTGAGTGCACCCAAATCGATCACTCAGATCTACATGCCCCATAACACATCGCGCAAAACCATCACATCATCCCCGATGGACTTAGGATAAACGCCATTTGTGGGTTTTTAGCCCCTTTTTCTCACATTTTGTCACCTACAGGACAAAACTAAGGAAAACATCCCCCCTATAAGGATATTTTCTAACACACTCTAAAGAAATCGAAAAATGAAGAATAATCATACACAAGAATTGATGAATATACAAGTAGAACATAAAGAAGCTAGAAAATTTATTAAAAAAATAGAACACAAGGTCTAGGGTTTATAAAAAGAAAAGCAAAATCTAGAGAAAGATATTAAAGAAAGAAAATAACGAACTATTTCCTTAGACATCATAATTTCAAAATCCACAATCATTAATGAGAAATTAAAATCGGAACAAAGAATTTTTTTTTTTCCTAAATGATATTAAGAGGAATAGGGATGACTAGATCTAGCTACATGATCAAATTGAGGAGATCATAGACAAATATAAAAAGAATAATGATTCCTTCAATAGGATTATTGATTGGCAAAGTGTATACAAGGATCCACCAAACACCCTACCATTATACACCACTAGACAAAAAATGAAGGCTGGGTTTTGTTTACTACATGGAAGTCTTTGTTGGAAGATATCTGAAGAATTTAGAAAAGGGTAACAAGGACATATAATAAATTGTGGAACACTTCTAACGAAATCCTTGAAGAGTTTAGAATGAATTTTATTCCATATATTAATGATGCATTCCAAAATTTTCCAGGGAAATTCAAAACCCGTTGTGCTTATTCAGCCTTTTCCACAGCAACAATCCATGGTTGCCCAATCCCCCTCTCCTAGGGGCAGTTCTAGCCATCCTCATGATGAGGCCTCGAAAAGTGCACATATTTATATGTTTAATGGGATTAATTTGACTACTCGCTCTAAGACATACGACACATTGGTTAAACTTGACAAAGGAAAAGTCACTAACGGTACCGATACTTTATCAGATCCATCATCGTCTTTCGTTAGTCCTCCATCAGTTAATCCTCCATCTGGACCACTTTAGATTGAGAAACCTACCTTCAACTCTATATTATGCCCTCCTAAGAGCACTATACATAAATCTACCTTTAATCCTAGTTCACGTGTCGCCCAGAACTACAACGTTGTTGAAGATTTGGCTCAAGCACTGTGGGCTATGTCTGCATTAGAAGTTCTACAACACTACCCCAATCAACGTAGAACATTCTTGTCTGCTATTGGTATTGTTGATCCTGAGTCATCCAACCATATCATGTTTAAACTAGATAATTATACATCTTGACTCTCCCACCAACTTGCTTTCCAATTTTATGTTGTTGTTCACAATCAACAAATCGACTGAACTATTATGGATGAGGGAGCCTCAACTTGTGTCATGTCTTTAGAATGTTGGAAAAATTTAAAATCACCTGCACTTAAAAAATCCCCTACGATGTTACATGCATTTGATGGGTGATGTTTTCATCCCCATGGGATTTTAGAGTCCTTGCCCATCCAGTTGGGCGGAACAACTGTCACTGTTGATGTCGAGGTGGTCAATGCTCCCCTCAATTACAACTTATTACTTGGAAGAAGTTGATTTTATGCTATGAATTTCATTGCCTCATCGGTGTTTCGTTGTGTACAATTCCCTCATTGGGGAAAAATTGTCACTTTCGATCAGTTAGATTTTTGTACACCTGACGCTCGCGCTCCCACTACCAACAATATTCCATTCTTGGGAGATCACAAGATCACATATGAAAGCGTTTGTTTTGGCTTGTTGAAATATTCTATCTTTATGGGTACCTTCCCTACACCACTTCCACCGACTACACATCATATTTCCACCGTTGATATGATTTTGACCACAACTTATCAATCTTTGGAATCACCTGACCCTTGGATTGTACCTAGTCCCTTGGAATTCGATGCACTAGGTGAAACCATGCCACTTAGTCCAGCCGAAACATCATACATTTATGTCCAATCCACTTCTCCCTCTTCGGATGAACAACATCTATTGGCACCCGAAAGTTACTCGATCCCATCACAATTCAACTCCTTGTCATCTACGATCGACTACATTTCCCCATTTTTTCCTTTTGATTAATCTATTAGGGAAATGTTGAGAATTGACGAGCTACCTCAGGATGATGACCATCATCGACCTTCTTTTCTTCCCCATCATGAAGAAATTTGGGGAGATATACACTCTATCTTCCCTCATGATGTTGATTTCTGTTGTCTCCCATGACTTCAACTTTTGATGATTTGGATTCGGTAATTGACATGGTGATCTCTTCAGTAGGGCTATTGGATCCTAATCTCCTTACCCCTATCATGGCCCTCGACATGTGTTCCTTCCATATTGATTTTCTTCCATCCAGTGAAGATCTCTTGGAAGCCATGACTGAGTTTTGTCTCTTGACATGGTGTCCTTCCAGAGCGTTCTTCTCTTGGAAGCCATGATCACAGAGAGTCTACAAGCATAGTTTCTCTTCTCTGTGGCAAGCTCGCTAAAAAATGAAATAGAGGCCACGAGCATTATTTTCCTCTCTGTAGCAAGCTCGTTTAAAAAATGAAAAAAAAAAATTGGGGATTGAACCCGGAGCCCTGAGCATAGTTCTTTTCTTGTTTCAAGCTCGTTAAAAAATGAAATGGTCACCTCTATTGAACCTTCTTTTCATCCACTCTTATCCTTTTTCTCCATCTAGTAGATAAATTGGTGACAACCTCAAAGTCGGTGATTGAATTGAATCTTGGAGGGCATGTCTCCAGCCTTTGATGATCATTCTGGAGTTAAGCCACTAGATTTCAAGTTGGGGGCATACCAAGCTTAGTCTTTATTCTTTCTCGTGCTCAAAAAAACATGAGATTGTAACCAAGTATAATTTTATCACTTTTTCAGACTCACAAGGATATACGAAAAAGAAACCCATTGCAGTCGTCTTTAAGATCTTTTCAGACTCTCTAAACATGAAAAGATTGCCGAGTGATATTTCTTCCTTTCCCACTCATTAAAAGGTTTGAAAGGGCGTCTTTCAAGTGATAATTTATCTCTTTTTCGACCTCAAAAGACTAATATTACAAAAAAGGACAACACTAGAGTCGTATTTAAGTTCTTTTTCAGACTCTCTAAATATGAAAAACCACCAATTTTACCTTCTCTGGACTCATTAAACAATCATACATTGAAGGGCCCATATGGGACTGAACCCTTACTTCTTCCAGTTCGTTAAAAAAATTAAGAGGGACTTACCAAAGGTGAGTCATATCAAGCATGTGTTACCCTCCTCGATCTCGTTAAATTAAAAAGAGGTACTCGTCTATCTGGATGGGGGAAAAGTTGAAAGAAGCAAGTCAAGAAGTTTTTGAGAACGCTTCTAGTAACTCTTAAGGTCACCCTTGAACACGACACTTTGCCTTTGTACACATTTTAATTCGTTGAACCTCTGCATTGAGCCAATCCTTTGAGTTTCTTTTACTCCTTTGGGTCACTTGACAAAAGTCATAGCATCCACTACATTATCAGGTTTTGGTCCATGTCACGTTTCTGTTGATGTGCCTCAGTGTTCAAGGGAAGTATCTGCCTCGAGATTCATCCATCACAAATATTTTGTTTAAATACTCGTGTCAAACCATGTTTATTTGATCTACCAATTACATCTCTGTGTATGTTTCATGTTGTTGATGGGAGATACATCAAGGTCCTCCTTCGACGAGTCTATTACTATCAACTTTAACACATTATCTGAGAACTAGACTTAGAAACCAGTTATTACCTTGGGACCTGCATTCTTCAATGGTAGGCCTCCTCGCATCCGATAATGGGTTTACATCATTGACCTATGATTAGATGATTCCACGGATGTTATACTTCATCTCATCTATTCACATTCGTCAAAATGTACTAGAGTACCTTGGGAATCATTGACATCAATGGTGATCTCCCTCGCGCTTGTTAATGGTTTACCTCATTGACCGATAATCAATTGGTTTCTACCATGTTCGACATCAGGACATCTATTCACATGGTTAGATTCATACTACATCAGGATCGGTAAGAATATCCTGGGTTGATTTTTCACTCTTATGTATACTTTGCCCAGGTTGCGAAGGAGTTCTTTTGAACTATGACACATATATTGTTACCTAGATCCACTTTGTATTGGTCATGTCTATGTCTTGTCATCTCATAGATCGACTGTGTATCCTTCATAACTACGATCATTTCAGGTCATAGGAGTATAGATCCACATTGTATATTCAGTGGCTATACCTTTTATCAATATAATTATGGATCCGCAGTGTATTTTATGGCGGCCATACCTAAAAAGTATTTATCACTCAAGCATAGGTATTCCTATCTTGGTTTTGAAACATGTCATAATATTTGTTTGATGGTTGTGTGAAGCTTTTTCCAGTTTCTCTGCATCCATACCCTTGCTCGAAAAAGTCTACAAAATACTTTAGTCATCATCGTCTTCTGACTTCGCACTTTGGGGGGCAATCTGTTACACATCAAAATTAATCACTTGGATAGTGTTACAAGTGTCATCATTACAAGTGTTGTAAGTGTCACATATTGTCCACAAGTGTCGCATATTGAACACAAGTGTTGCAAGTGTCACAAACATCATACTGTCATCTTGCATATGTCGTGCCTCTAACTTCATCATAAGTACACTTAAGACACCTTAAAGAGTAGTTTTGAAGAAGAGAAATCAGTTGACAAGAAGTACAAGCCTTTTTCCATTGGAAAAGCCACTCAAATATGGATTTTGGAGAGGAGGGCTCCCCTACCCACTGTCAGGGAGTGCTAGCGCTCCTTGGGCCTCTTTGGGGGAGTGTTTGAGTGCTCTGTGCACCCTTTTGGGGGAGCGTTGCTCTTTCTACACGAGTTTTTGGTTTGTTGAGTCAAATCAGGGAAGAATCCCCTCAATTTTTGAAGGTGGTTGGATTCAAATAGAAGTTCAAGGCATGATCTTAGGGAAGATCCTCAACTAAAGAAGAATAATCCTCAACTTATCCCAAAGATCTATCAAGGGGTTGGGCCTCTCCAAGGTTATATAAGGAGGCCTCCTCATGGTGAAAGGGAGGTGGAGACTAGAGATTGATACCAAACTTATGATCCTATAAGTGGTATTAACAGAGGAGATGTCATCAAAGAAATCAATGTAGATTACCTGAGCAAGGGGTTGGACAAGGAGAGATAGAAGAAACTGTTGCACCTTCATCAAAGGATTGTAAGTACTTTTACTTGTTCTCATTAATAATCAATGCTTGACCTGTTTCTTTCAAATTTATGTTCATTCCACATGAATTTGTTTGAAATATATGGATCTATATTTGAGCTAATCTCAGTAGAGTAGGTTGTATCTTTCTTTGTTCTATAGGATCTATCAGGGAGCTTAGAATCGAAGCTCAGCCTGGACTTTGCAAGGACAAACGTCGTTAATAAGGTACATATCTTCCTTCTTCTCATTTGTATATTAGATTGATTATATTGAAAAGGATGTCAATGTCCATGTTAATCACTTTTCTGTCTTGGCCTTAGAAGTCTAGAGACCAAGAGGGAATCTGCTTGTCCGCAGGAGGATTCACCTATAACAAAAATTGACAACTCCACTGGGGAGGAACTATGATTTTTGTTTCCATTTCTAAATCTTGTTTTGGCCCTTTTCCCACTCATTTGACCTTCTCCATACTATATTTGATTCTTATATTTGTTTGATTGCCTCTTTATTTCATCATGATCACCCTGATTTACTGAAATTTCTTGATTTTTTGAGTTTCTAGGCATTTTTCTGAAATTTTGAAGAAAAGTGCTTCCCTACCCTTGCTATCAGAGCATTAACACTCCCTAGTGGTCTTACACAGAGTGTTGAAATGTATTTGTGCCCCTTACACCAGAGCGCTACCCCCTTTTCTGTGAAGAATCCTCTAGATTTTCAATTTTCGAGTTCAATTTTTGTTTTTTTCACTTGCTCAGAGTCTCATACTCTTAGTTCATCTTTGTCATTGGCCTTAAACACCTTATTTCTGAGAATTCATCCTCTTTTGTTTGGGAATTTGACATTTTCTTTCCTTGCCTTGAGATCACTCTTTGTCTTTGTTGACCTAGAGTTCACTTGTTGTTTTCTCCTCATTTATCTGATTGAGTGGAAGCTTCTGTGAGGAAATCCAAAGGTCTGTGAACTTTTCCTTTTGATATTTGAGGTCATTTTTCTAGCATTCCTCTTTTGTTTGAGGGTTTTGGTTCTTGTTTGCAATTTGGTTATCTTTGTATTTCTTGTTTATTCACGACAAGAGTGTATTTTTTCTTGTGTGAGGTTTTCTTCTGATTGTTTAATCTGAAAGTTTGATTGACATTAGAAATTCTACATCTGATCATCATTCACATATAAGCAAAAAGACATATTTTAGTGATTGGTTTGGATATTAGAAGGAATTTCTGAAATTTTTTAGCATTTCATTGGATTTGATTGAGAAACAATTGTATGAGGATGTTGCATATTAGTGTTTGATAGTGAAACCAACTTTTTCTCTTTCCCTTAAATAGGCATTCATTGAAATAAAGGACTTCTTATAATTTCTTATGCATTTTTAGGAATTGAGTCATCATACCATCAGTTTCTCTTTCATACACGCTTGAGAAAAGAACAACCATAAAATTATCACTAATTAAAAAGTATCTAGAACATTTTGTTTTTAGGATCTTCCACCAACTTTAGACTAGGATTAGCACTTTGTATTAGGCTGTGAGTACAAATATCCAAAGTTTTTCAAAACAAACATTGACATCCTGAGATAGGGAGAGTCAAATCCAATTGTCGTATAGGCTTTCCGATATCCCCCTTTCACACAGGGGTTATGCACGAGGTCGCATTCAGGAGAATTACAGAGATTATCCCTCCTTGGTTCAACTTTTTATAGTGGTCAGATCGTATATTGGGGGTCACTTGAGGGTATACCCACGATTATGTGTGGGAGCCTATCGAGTTGATTTCAGACTTGTTATCCTACCCATACGTTTGGATTGGACTATCGACTATACCCGCCCAGGAGATGACTGTGAGTTGGTGTCCTTGGTTGCCATAATATTTAGGTACTTACATGAGGTGAAGGTGAAGGGAAGTCTCATTATACCTGGAACAGACATTGGTCAAACTCACTCGGGCTCCTTGGAGGGTAAATCCACAATTACTACATGGAAGCTTACACCAAGGTGAAAGTCCATTAAGCAGGTCAGCATTGTAACTGTTCCACCATATCCTAGCCCCTTCTTGACTTGATCACGTGATGTTGGATTTCATCACCAACTAGTACGATCATCGAGAGAAGTTTTGTTTGCTTGGTTTTGATTCCTAGTTTTTATTAGCACATGTTTTTTATTTTCGTTAGTTGGCCCCATATTTTCGGTATGTATTGTTATTCTCCAAAATTGAGCTTGTAGATGATAAAGGTCTTCTTCGATCACGTAGGATGCAAGGGCTACCTCCTTAAGGCTACCAACCCTTACCTCCTAACCCTCTAGAAGACAACTACCGTGGAGAGGTAGAAAATCAATCTGACGCTGGAAGTGTTGTTACTCCTCCGTTAGACAATCAAGAAGACACTTTGGTTATAGTTGAGAATCCCACTCCTCACATTACCTCTGTGTCGATAACCCCTCTCGAACCACTTTTTCTTCATTTAGATTGCCTGGGGAATGTCATAGACGAAGAGGTACCACAGTTACCTGAGAGAGATTTTACCGAAACATATATGGGATCCACAGAACCAACCTTTGGTGATGAGTACAGAACTCATGTTCATACTACCACTGCAGTAGATACAAATCCCACACCTGCTCGTTCTGTATGGAGGACTTCATCAGGACATGATATTTATGAGTATTTTGAATCTATTTGACAACCCTTTCATCCTCATGACCCTCCTGGTGAAACAGGACCATTCGTTCAAATATGAATCACCCCATCGATTAGGTCATTAACTCTACTGTTACATCAACACAAGTCCATCCTAATGTTGTACTCATCACCTCTACTCATTTGCAAGGCACTTCGATCCCTACCCCCTCTTTTACAAACTTTCACTCTACAACTCCACATGTTCCGCACGATCTTGCTGGGACATATTTGCACCAGAGAATGCAGACCCTTGCTAGCCAAATAAAACTAAATGGAGGGAAACCACCATCTAGTGGACCTATCCCTCCTAAAGGACCACCATTCTATGGCAAGCCTACCCCTCCCAGGGGACAACCCTCTTTTCATGTTCCTCCTAGAGGGAAACCTCACTTTGTCAGTCATACCCCGGCCGTTAATCCACCGCTGGCAGGGGGCCAACCTTCGTTTGTTGGAAACCCTTCACAATCCTGGGGAGTATCTTTGTGAGGCACATTTACCCAACCCCACTTTGGGGGGCACTCATATCATAACCCACAAGGAGTATTAAATCATGTTCCTTCCGGACCGTCTAATGGACAACCTTATCTGGGCGTCCCAAACACCACCTAGAGTCCTCAAGGAAAACAACCTTATCCTCCCCAAGGGTCTAATGCTTATCCTACCCCTAATGTGTATCCACCTCCGGGATCTGATTCTTACCCTCCTCAAGGGAAACATGTTTATCCTCCTTATGGGTAAGAAAATCACCCGACTTATAATGCTCAGAACCCACCGGGTTGTGCAAATGTTTCTCAGCCATCACCGAATCCTGCTTATCATGTCCAACAACAACCATATGTAGGAGGATGTAATGTCCCCCACCTCTTAGAGAGGTTATGAGGAGAATC